>VCCN01005228.1:1646630-1660827 GCA_006491835.1 Architeuthis dux | reverse complement strand
AATTCCAAGATTGTCTGACATAAATAAACTTTAGTGAGTTTTATCGACCTTTGAAATTTTAGTCCTGATGTTGATCCTGATTTTTTGTGAAGATAAATATCACTGCTGTGTTTGCATCTAGATTATCTTCATGAATATCCTAATAAATTCCACTGCAACGCGGAATTTACCAAAGAAAATTATCGATTACCGATTCTTATATATTTCAGTAAACATTCACCGATGACGGAAATCTCTCCCCTCGGCGATTAGTCTAACCGCTAAAATCTCACTCGCTATAGAAGCATAAGGTCAATAAAACTCACCAAAGCTTATCTAAAGTTACTAAAATAGAAGAGCATATCTTTAACCAACCTATAATTTCAATCACAAACCTCAAATAAGACTCCCACCGGTACATTATTTTATTTATCTCCCACTGGTTGCCCTCGCAAATCATTAGTCTCAACCTGGGCTCGTTGTCACAAACTTGTGCCGTATTTATTTATGCTATACTCGAATGATTATTAGAAATGTGACGCATAGCTTTTAACACGGGTAGGGATGAGTGAATTAGTTCACCCACATCACAAGAACAACCCACAAAGGCTAAACCAGCCAAAGATCAATGGATAAATGGTGCAGGCCCGTGCAAAACTGGGAATAGGCCCAGTCCAGATTGGAAATATAGGCCCCATTTCAAATTACTCATTGAGTATTTTGTTTTTCATTAAAAACAAACAAGAGTGCATAAAATGCAGAAGACAGCAATAAAAGCTAATAATGAAACAATTTAAAACATAATAATGTATCTGTTATCAACAAGCATTGAAACAATTAATTTAAACATAATAATGTATCTTTTATCAACAAGCATTGGAACAATTAATTTAAACATAATAATGTATCTTTTATCAACAAGCATTGAAACAATTAATTTAAACATAATAATGTATCTTTTATCAACAAACATTGGAACTACTCAAAGTGATAGCATTTAACGGCTGCCAAAGCCAAGTTTCCTGTAATCAAGAGAAATATGCATATAATAAATTTGGAATATAAGTTGGTTTCAGTTATCAGGATTTATTGTATCTGAATCAATCTTCTATGAATCTTCTTCACCAGATGGCCACCCCTTTGCCTGGAGGAGTAGGCTCCCTCAGAATCGTAGACCCATGCCAACTCTTCTGGCCTAGATAGGGATTACGTTATCCCCGGTGGGATATACGTGTGCATTGGAGTGACCCTTAATAAAGGTAACACCGTGCCTTTTTGTTGATGCTTCTCAGCATAAAGCTAAAAGCAGCCGATATTCAATTCTTTATTATTCGAAGAATAAAAAATTAAAAAAAATTTAAAAAAGAAGAACTTTAATGACAATTATTAGGGAAATCCTTCATTTGTGAACGCAACATTTATTAACCTTTGTCGAAGTCTACTACGGATGCACACAAGGGCAAACACCCGTAGCCGATTACGACAATGGTTATATTTTTGCGTTCACAAAACATAGGATTGTCAAATATTAATAAATAAATATGATTGATTATATAAAAACTACACATTGAATTAAATAAATACTTTGTTTTGATGCACGAACAGTTGTAATTAATTGTGTTCCCTTTGCTAATATTTTTAGGAGGGGTGGGTGTTCTGTTTACAATTTAACTACAATGTGTTAGTGGGGATATACTTTCCGCCATTTTTACGGAAGTATGGCTTACATTGGTTATCTCATGAATTTTAATAATTTTATATTTTTTAGCGTTATGGTACAATGTAGGCAAAGTGGTCCGATTGTAAAGTTCCACAACCTCACTCGATGTTTAAAATGGCGCAAAAATGAAAACAATTTAGGTTAAATTAAAGCAATAACAATATATGTATTTACCTTTGTTGTTTCATTAATTCTCTTATTTCTTTTTATAATCGCGTCCTTTTTAATATCGAGTGAGCTAGGATGTGAACCTTTACAATTTACAATCAGGACCACCTTCCCTACATTATGCCAAAAAATTGAAAATTTTTTTAAAATTTTTTAGTTTTGCGCCATTTTTCAAACCAAAAGGGTGTTTATTCATGTAATCCGTACTTCCGTAAAAATGGCGGAAAATATGTGCCCACTCACTGGGTATGATTATATAGTTACATTGTAAACAGAACTCTCCTCATTTAAAATCTTTTTAAAACAAACTTTTTTTTCAAAACTGACAAATTCCCTGGGTACCGCACAGTCGTATGGATTGAATGCACACAAAATTACTTGCGAAAACATTTCTTCTCGTTTTTTAAGAGGCCATAAAACCGAGACCTGTTCCAGGCGTTCCCTTAACAAAAGTGCCGTTATGGTGTCTTCTCAATAGACGCGACTGTAAACGAAAGTTGTTTTCTTTATTTTTAAAGCGTTTCTTCCTCGCTAGAAATAGGATAAGTATTTAGGTGAATAGAAAGAAAAAAACCTAACAAGACGACTATAATTTAAATTGATAGCAGCAACGCTATCAATTAGCTCTCAACAAAAAACAAAAAAACAACAACTTAGTTTGCAGACTGCAAGCACATGTCAATCCGAGTCGTCCCAGAGGCGGGACCTTATTGCAACTACTACTACTGTAGTTTCTAGACTCTAAATTTTATCGTTACTTCAGCTCGTACAGCCGTGTGTTTTAGTGTTTATAAACAGATAAAATAAAATATGTTCAATAACTTACCTTGTCACTGCTCAGTTACTCCCGACTCCGTAGAAAACTCCAGAAAAAGTATGTTATTCAACTCAGAAATAAATGCCTGTTAAGGGCATTCGTTTCTACTTAAATGTTTTCTTTTTGTAAATTCCTTTCTTCCATCTTAATTTTTTTTTTTTTACTGGTTGCAACTTTTCCTGGTTGATACGGTCATAATTTCCCGGTTATGGCCCCCGCTTTTAACGGAGGTTAAGAGCTTCAGTGGGTTTATTTTTGTTGCTGTTATCCAGTTAGTGTTAAACTCAACGAAGTATACGTTTGTTACGTATCGGAAGATTTAGTTTTAAAACAGTCCGAAAATAACGAAGTATGGGAGAGCTTAAGGAGGAGGAGCCCCAAAAGAACTGCTGGCCAAAACACAACACAGCAACAATTAGTGGCAACCAGAAGCACCTATTTATTATTATGAAATGAAACTATTGCAGCTGTAGCTTTGGTCGTCAATGTATTGAAAAGCAAAGCCTTTTCAGTGTTGCTTTAATAGTGTTTTTAGTGTGTGTGTGCGTTACGTTTTCCAGTGTAGTCTGCAGTCGCAGGGGTAGTAATCGGACGATAGATAGCTATAGATACCCAATCGTTGTTCCGGCTCGGGGGCTTGAAATTATAAGGAGCGCGTCAACAGCGACAACTCCGACACATGGGTTGCTCCAGTTCTCGAGCCGGGTGCGTGGGTGGTAAAGGTAGTGAAATTCATTTGCTTACATTACATAACATTCCTTAGAGTACGTTTTTGTTGGTTTATTTATTCAGTCATTCTGATTTTTTTTAACTAGCCCTCTCTCTCTCTCTCTCTCTCTCTCTCTCTCTAAGCTTTTTAATTCGTTATCGTCGAGGCTTTAACACATTTCGATCTGTAAAATAATGTTCCTATCTGCCACGCCCTATCTATCGTTAAACCCATGCGGCAGGATCAGCTCAATTGCTGTGCTCTAAAGGCGGTGCTAACTTTGATTATGCAGGATGGCGGCTCAAAATAGTTTGCTTTCTCTGTAAACAATGGGCCCTTCCACTTAAAGTCACGAACATAGAAACATCCAGGAAAAAGTCGTCCGTAACTTTAAGTGGAATAGTCCATTTTATGACTGTTGAGCCATAGAACTGCAGTGACTGAAATTTCAGTCATCTGCAAGTGAATGGGTTAATAGGGAGACCCCACACTTGTAAGATTGGCGGAACACAGTCTTTCTACCGCCTACTTCCTTGATTTGGCTTTGTAACAGATCAAGTTAAGCTTTTTTTTAAAACTCGCCGTGGAACAGTAGTTTAGTCTCGCAGACCAGTACTCAAAATGAGTTCTATCCTCACTGTGTGCCCTGCACATGTGACTTTGTCGAAAGCTGAGCTAACCTTAATAAATCTATTATTATTAAGACGACGAATGTTTGTTATCTTGCTTGCGTGTATGCGTCTTATAGACTCCTAAACGGCTGCACCCTAAGGGTAACCCGGCCCCAGTATGAACATAGGATAGGTGGCACTGATCTCCAAGGTTCCCACAGACCCATTTAGGGTCAAAACTACTTGTTCAACCCAATGTGTAAGCTTCTATTAAGAGATGTGTTTTCTTTCTTTCTCAGTGGTATTACCGATGGCTCAGTGGTTAAAAGCACGGAAATTGCAATCGGCGTACCGGGTTCAAACTCCAACAGGGAAAGTTTTAATTTGTTTTTCTTTTCATTTTATTTGTATATGCTTTCAATCTACTTGACATTCAAACATTCCGGAAATTTGCCAGTTTTAAGAAATTTTTAAAAAGTTTTAGAGGACGGGGGATCTATTTACAATGTAACTATAACGCTAAACTGGATACTTAATTTCCGTTCGACGATGGAATCTGCAGATGTGAAGTTCTCTTTCTCTCGATACTTATGCAAGTTTAGCAATATTTTCTTTAAAGTAATCTGACCCTAACCCGACAATAAAACATGTTTTTCTTTGAGTAAAACCCCTAACCCTACTGTTAAGCCTAACTCGAACACGACAATAAAACATGGGCACTATTTAAATCTGATGATCAACGTGCGAACTACTAACGCCAAAAGTGAGCACATGAATTCCCAGTTTTGAGAAAAAATATTTGAAAAAAGTTTTAGGAGGGGCTACGCGGTTCTTCCAGAGGGTGCGCGCGGGTCTGCCCAGGCGTGTATGCGGGCGCGACCGGTGGGGGTAGGGGGTACGTGTACCCTAGCTAGTAATAAATACTATTTCTTCACTTGGAGCATACTTGATGGCTGAGTTAGTTACGTCTTTTCCAACCGGTTGCAGCGGTCGGTGTTCGAGCCTGGATGAAAAGCAGGGATTTGGAATGCTGATTTTCAAGGCACACCCACTTTACTTGGAAGATTGGCGCAGCACTACTGCCAATAACCCTATTTAATTTAGTACCACTTAATAAATAAATGTGTGTATATAAAGGATAGATAGAGCAGAGATTAGAAAGTTAATCTTGCAGATCATTATTACTGTAGTGAGTTTGATCCATACTAGGTGCTCTGCGATTGTGGCCTTGTGCCAGACTAAAAATAGACTATAGTGTTGATATTTTTGATTGGGAGATGTTCTAAGAGCGCCCTGATCGAACAAGTGAATAAAAACAAACAAGTGAAACAACAAAGATTTTACAATATCCGGGCTTTTATTAACAGAGGGATTGGACAGGAAATTATAGAAAACAAGACTGGCTGCTGCAGGGTCACACTCCACTCCTACTTCTATTCCGACTGAAGGTGATTACTGAAACTTGTATATTGTATATATGATAAACAAATTCGTAAATATATAAGACTTGTCAGTTTAGCTCAGTGGGTAAATGTTAACTTTATATATCGGTTTGGTTTAACGTGATGGGACAGACAGTGAAGAGTTTACTTCCATAAATCAGGTGAGGATTGTTCTTGTTGTTCTTGTTCTGGTAGAAAAGTCAACTCCAGCCTCCGACTTGGACAGGAGCTTGACAAAAAAACAAAGAATAGAACAAAAAAAAGAAGGAATAAATTAACAAACAACACATAGGAAAGGAAGAAACAAAAGTGGCTGCTGCAGGGTCAAAAACTATCTATTCCGACTAACTAACCTAAATTTCAAATGTAAGTTCCCCATTTTTGAATTCACCTACCAATTTATTTTAAAGTTATTTATTTACGTATGCACTCATGTATTTCTGTACTAACATAAATTTCACCAGCGTCGAAATTGAAAATTGTAACTCTTCGGTTAACTCAGAACCCAATTCTCAATACATCAGCCGCCCGACAGTAAAAGAAAAATCTCAATTCTTTAAGTGGGGGTAAGAAGTAACTATTAGCCATATCCAGATAAAATCTGGCCGTCCGTGAATGTCTTTGTTTCATTTAAATGTCGGCCTGAAACTCTGCGTATGATCGAACTGAAGACAGGGATCTTAAACACTTTAAAAAGTAAATCAAGACTTAAACAGACGAGGGAGATGTATGAACAACCCAGCGAAGCCTAAGAACACATCCAACATTTTTTTCTTTTTTTTTTTGTCGGATCACTCCTGTGCTCTTGTTGTAGTGTCCAGGGCCTGCACTCAACGCTGCAGTCAGCCATACTGTCACATGGATCTGCGACAACAGTCGCAGACAGCCGCACTATCATGCTACTGTGATCAAAGTTGTAGGCTGCCACTCCATCCTGGCTCTCCTTCAAAGGGTCGGTAGAACCCTACAGCCAGCTCCGGCTTCTACCAACTACTGGATGTTCACGCCCTGTGGTCTAACCACAGCTCAGCCTTACTGTCGGAACACTCCTACAAGGGGGCGACAGACCCCAAAGCTAGCTCGGGCATCTGTCAGGAGAAGGACACTCCTGCCAAACCTACGGTGGCCCATAGGATGCAAACCCTTGGTTTAAAGGGTGGGGTCGACCTGGACAAGTCGCACTTCACCTTAAAACTACACTGCTCTGGCTGGAGGTTTTCTCTGCACATTGGTCCCGCCGTCTATGGACCATATGCTGTGGAGGGCCATCCCCAAAATCTTCGCTCGCGAAGCCAAGCCATTCATTCATTCATGTGTATGATAAATTTTCATTAATATCTAAGACTTGTAAATTTAGCTCAGTCAGTAAGACACCAGGTGAGTTCAAATCACGGTAGGGGGATAGGGATTTTACAATATCAGTTTACACCCCAACGTTTGGTGAGGATTGTTCTTGTTGTTCTTGTTCTTGTTACGGTAGAAAAGTAAAGTCAACTCCTGTTTGGTCTTGTCTTGTCTTGGAAAAAAACACTGTTGATTGCGAAGAAATGTTAACATAATGTGTTCTTGTGTTTCTTGGAGTTTGAAGGTCGAGAAGTTCTTTGGTGATTTTTGATATTTGAAGATTGAGTTCTTGTAGATTTGATGACTTGAATTCTTGAAGACTTGAAGTAAATTGATGTCTTGAAAGGTGATCGTTGGGGGATCAATCCATGTATTTTGATAGTCGACCTTTTAACTTTTAACTTGAGTTTTGATGATTAAGGTTGAAGTTTTGAAGTAAATGGACGGATCCAAGGATTTCTTTTTGATTGAGAAGAAAAAAAATTCAGTATCCGTCCAAAAATTGAATTAAAAAATATCGCTTTTTTTATTGAGAGGAAGAAAATCTCTCGATCCGCCCCGAAATTTCATCAATTCTTCCTTAGCCAATGGCCCACCATTCCACAAAATGTCATTGAGATTCATTGAGAACCTTTGGAGATATTGTGGGGGACAAAAGTGATTTTAGACCAAAGTGATTTAGACAAAACTGATATTTGATAGTGATGTAGACGAAAGTGATTTTAGATCGATGTGATTTAGACAGTGATGTCGACGAAAGTGATTTTAGACCGAAGTGATTTAGACAAAACTGATATTTGGGTTTGTTTGATGGCTGAGGTAGTTGCATTTTCCGCAAGGCTGCTGTTATCAACGTTCGTGTGAGTGTAAAAGACAGGATTTGATAATGCTCATTCTCAAGATAGTCAGGCAGGTCTACACGATTTGCAAAACTGGAGCAACTGAGTCTTCCCAAGAACCCATTCTTCACATTCAATCTTTTAACGGACTAAACCAGGGGTCCGCAACCTTTTTGCCTCGGCTCGCGTAATAATGAGTGGACGATGGGCCAGATAGATGCCATCAAAATGATTGACATTTGGGAATTATCCATTCAAATACATCTAGTTAGACTTTGCCATTTGGTCAAAATTCCTGGGTCGCATGGGTGAAGCTGTCTGATTTTGACCCGAAACACCCAATAACCACGGGAAACATCGCTGGGTTACGAAGAATTCACCACCCACAATTCACCACCACATACAATTCCCCACCATAAATACACCCCCGAACAATTCATAGCCGTGAATTACAGAAAATAACCCCCAGCTTAGTTTAACAATATTAATACCAGCTATGAATTAATCGTTACATTCTTATATTCTATATGCAATACAATACACTAAATTTCACTATTCTTGTTCCCACTAGCTAGTTACCCGCTGAACGGGTGTGCTCGGAAGATTGAATCACCGAGAAATATTTCTTTGTAGAAATTGAATAGCTTAGGTCAAATTTTAAATGAAGAGTTGTTTGTTTTTATTTTTTATAAAAGACAACGAAGAAAAGGTTTTATTTTTAAAAAAGCCTTGTATATGGTGGTGAATTGTGCGTGGTGAATTGTGTGTGGTGAATTGTTGGTGGTGAATTGTGCGTGGTGAATTGTGTGTGGTGAATTGTTGGTGATAAATTGTTGGTGGTGAACTCGCCGGATCCCAACATCACTGATGATTCGTCCAGGTACATCACAAGATGAGGTATGTGAAAAATCACCATCTTTTTCTCCCTTTTCCCCGAAACGGTCGCTATCTCCACCCCTTGACCTCTCCCTTGTGATTCATCCTTTTATGAATGGAGAGACACCAGTATACCAGGCAGTCTGCTTCTAACTAGCTTGCTTTTTATTCGGGCGGGGTGGTGGTGGTTCTCTCATCAGTCAGGGATCCCCTCCAGCCCCAACTACCCAAATCTCATCTTGTCGGTCTCGCAGTATCTCTCGTAACAACTATTAATTAACTATAATTAATATTATTTTTCTACCTTTTATATTTCAGGTAAGAAAAGAATGTGCCTATCGTCTGCTTCTCAACAAAAAACAAATCCACAATATTCTTTCAAAATGTAATAATTTGTTTCCCTTCACACTCAGTCAGCTGCTGAAACGCCTCCCCAGTCCAGTGTTTTAAAGACTACAGAACTCGCTAAAAGTAGGCCACTCTCGTTTATCTAGGAAATTATAGCTTATATCTACTAATCGTGGGTTCGTCCGGTACAGAGTCAAACTGGGAGAAATGGGAACGGGGTATGAAGATTGTGTTACTTCAACCATTCAAATGATAAAAACCTTTCGGCCTTGTAATTCAATAAGATTGATTACAACATTACTAGTGGGGCCGCTGAGCAACATAATTGTGAATCTTGTGATAAAAACATATACTTTGGTACACTTATAGACAAAGGCATTAAAAGAAAATTTGATATTGAACTATGAATATGAATATATATGGATATGAATTTTCAATATTTCTCCCATGGCAGCCATTTCAAAATTTCAAAATTATTAGATAATTTTCCTATCATCAATGGATATAATATTATATTGAGGACATAATTAGTTGGATTTATTTACCATACATAGTTCTTGGGAATAGCCATATTGATAATACATGCAATTGAAAATTCAATTCAAGATGACGGCCATGACTGGTATGAAAATTGTAATTGCAATAAAGTTGCGCAGACTAGTCTGATATGGATGATCTTGGTGTCAAATCATACATTTTCTATGATGCAGAATTCGAATTTGAAACTTTAGAATTGCCCAGATGCTCCTTCTATCTCACAATTCAAGATGACCACCATTTGTGGGGTCTGATGCTGGTGCCCACAGCAGAACTAATTTCAATGTAGATGGGGCTGGTTAAAGACATCTGGGGGGGTTCTATAAACCCTTCTGGACATGCAGGCCAGTCCAGCTACGTATCCTGCAAATGTACGAAGGGTTGTGTTAGGCAGTGCAAAAAAAGCTGCTAGGCTGCACATCCCTCTGTTACTGTGCAGAGGGTGCTGAATTGGCTTGAAATTTTCCAGCTAAGCGGCCCCACAGTACGGGATAAATCATTATTATTTAAATTTGTTATAACTACTTTTTGCCTTCATCTTAAATTTGATTAGTTGCTTTTTATCGCAACTTTTGCTCAGACTGATTACCCTCCGACGCAGATGAAGGTAAACACTAGTCATAAACATTTAAATAATAATGATTTATAATAATTCATCTATCAAAAACTGTAGAGAGGTTAGACCCCACCTCCAAACAGGGGCCACCTGTTTTTTTCCACTAAAGTTGCAAGACTCTATTTTTTTAAAAATAACCTTTCACCAAAGACGGAAGACTCTATTTAAAAAAACAAAACCTTTCACCAAAGTTGCAAGACTCTATTTTGGAAAATTTTAAACTGATTTCGGCATTAAATGACTCATCAAGGGTTGATATGCCGCTAAACAAATCAATCAATCAATCAATCAATCAACCTCCTTGAGTGTCCATTTTAATATCATCCCCCTAAGTTTTTGGCAATTGAACAACCTCCCCTCTAAAGCAGTCTAATAGCGAGAAATGTTTTATTTTAAAGATAAAATTAAAGAAGATATTGTTCACTCATATGAATTCCTAAGTGTTTAAATGCATTATCGCCAAACCCGTCGGGACTTCTTGCGTATCGGTTACAATTCAGTGTTTAACCACACTGGTCGCATTTAGTTTCTAGTTTCTATTAGATGGCAATGGGTCCTACAAAAGTAGGGCAAGAATGAGGGCTTGAAACATATTGTCAGTCATGGTCCCCGCCCCCATTGTTTTAGCAATTAAATTACCACCCACCTAAACCTGTTTTTGGGTGGGGGCATATTAAAGTCATTTTTCTAGTTTTTAGTTATCACCACATCAAGAGAAATAGACCAACAATAAAGACAACCTCTCTCAGAGTCAGCCGATCATGTGGCGACCATTCCCACCGTATCTGGTTTATGGGATTACAACACTTTCGTCTAAATCACTTTAATAAATATCAGTTTGGTCTACAACACTTTCGTCTAAATCACTTTAATAAATATCAGTTTGGTCTACAACACTTTCGTCTAAATCACTTTAATAAATATCAGTTTGGTCTACAACACTTTCGTCTAAATCACTTTAATAAATATCAGTTTTGTCTACAACACTTTCGTCTAAATCAATTTAATAAATATCAGTTTTGTCTACAATACTTTCGTCTAAATCACTTTAATAAATATCAGTTTGGTCTACATCATTTTCGTCTAAAATCACTTTTGACCCAACAATATCTCAAAAAGTTCTAAATGAATTTCGATGACATTTTATCAAATTGGCCAGGGACTAAGGAAGAATTGATGAAATTTTGGGGTGGATCCAGGGATTTATTCGATTTAGAGATATTTCTTGATTAAATCTTTGGACGGATCCTGGAATTTGTTTCCCTGTCAATCGAAATGAAAATCCTTGGATCCACTCCAAAATTTCATCAATTCTTTCTTAGCAAATGGCCCACCATTCGACAAAATGAATCAGGGCTTGGAACATGTTGTCACTCATGGGTTTCTCCCCTTTGATTTAGCAATTAAACTCCCCCCAAACCTGTTTGTGATGTAGACCAGTGTTTCCCACCTTTTTCAGCACCCCCCCTGGCACCTAGCTACATAGTAGAAGTACTCAACACATATGTTTTAGACACATGTATTTATAAAGAAAAACACCAACATTCAGTTCGAAGGTTTTATTAAGGAAAATGTTATAGTAAGTATATCAATGAATTTCTAATGGGTGCTCATTATCAAATTAATTATGGCTGCATGGCAATTCATAAGGTTTATTAAAAAAGTAAATTACTTAAAAGAGTACATACAATATAAAGTTTTACTACTAGTGTGAACCTTGATCTTGGTGATTTTTAACAAATGTAGCAATGTCTGGCTCGAGCTTGGACAACTAGCCTCAAGTAACCACAACTACCATCACCCAAGCGGTTCCCTTTCTTCATAAGTACATGTTTCACTGCACTGAATCCCCGTTCTACAAGGGAAGAAGAGGGAAAAGCAGTGTTGATGTTTTCCAATGTACAGGACATTTCCCATACTCTGCAATCAAAGATATGTTTCGCTCGGCATCATTCTGCAGCTCAATGATTTCCTCCTGCAAGTCGATTTCTTAATTTCAACCTTGCAAATGAATGGATTCATAACCCAGACAGGAATATTCATATCAATTCGATCTTCAAAGCGCTTCTCAAAATTATTTTTAGTGACTGCAGATGCATACAGTATTTTCCCCAAAATTCCTGGCTGGAATAACAGTTTTCTACCGAAACCTTCTGCCTATATTTCGTTTGGGAACAAATCCAGCTTTCCGAGGAAAGTGGATACAGCGGTTTGGGCCTTGAAGCTGAAGGTTTAACGTATTTTATCATAAATGTCAGCTAGACATGCCATATCTCGATGCAGATGAAGAACTTTCTGGCATAATTTATTATCAACCGATTATCGAATAAGCTTTAAAAAAGCGCTTTAGCCATGAACCTTTAGAGAGCCAGTGCACTTCAGTGTGCAGAAGAAGGCGATCAAATTCCCTTAAGGTCCTTAGCCACCTCAACACCCTCTTGAAACCAACCAACGGCCCCTGGGGTACGCTAAGGACCACTGATGTAAACAAAAGTACCGTAACCCGATTTATGACACAATCAAGAACTCCGAGAAAATACCTTTTTTGACACTAAAATGTCGTTCTTTTAATTTCTTCTATCAAACTTAAGCACCGGAGCAATTGGCTTTTGTTGGTCGTTTAGTAACGTTCAGCGAAGTGAGCGACGGCTGTTAACTTCGCAAAGAACGACTATTAAAGGAATACCTGATGCGATACTGACTTGAACCAACAGTCACTACAGACAGCCATTAAACCCCACCATTAAGTTCTCTAACACTATCTTCCTCTGTCTATTTTATGTACACAACACCGTCTCTTTGTCAATAGTTCTCTCTCCTTCTCTCTCGAAAAGAAAAAGAAACTGTCACTATCATTGCTAGTAAACGTTTACTGTCCATTTCTAGATTTTCTGTTTTGATGAATTAAAGTTCTCGTGAAGGTTTCGTTTTAGCCCACCAAAGGTTTCATTCTCTCAACTTTTTACTCTACCAGTTTAAAGAAAACACCCTTAATGTTAATGTTTACTGCTCCCACTGGTTTATCCTTTTGTTGAAACCCTTTAATTTATATTTCAAATATAGGACTTTTAGTAGATTTGAGTTGCCTCGAAAGCTCGTGATTATGTTCGAGAAATGTCTATTCCCCGTGGTTATCAAATATTTTATAAGCCAAAGCAAAATATTGGCTGGCAGGTAAGAAGAAAAGTATTAGCTGATTGTACAAAACTATTTACCGGAACCAGAGTTCCTGCCAAAAAATTCGACTTCCTGTCATACTTGGATCTCAGCTGTTGGTGCCTCATTCCTATAAACACCTACCGTGAAAAATGGCCGGCATTATTATCAAAAATTATTAAAAATACATCTAATTTGGGTTTCAACAGAAAATTATGCTATTCTTTAATAATAATGCCGGCTATTGTGTTTAAAAACATGTTTTTATTTATCAATCTTTATTATTAAGTATTGTAACACACCACTTTTTATTAAATTTGGACTAGTTTTTACCTTCAACCTAATTTTAGTTGTTTTTATACAACTTATTAATTCGGGCCACTGTTTCTATGTCAACGAATAACAACGCAATCGGATATAAAGAGTAAGCTTTCGGTCTAGTTTACGTCTAGCTGCTTTTACCAATCGGCCACGAAGCAGCTAGGCGTAAACTAGACTCCCTCTGGCAATGAGGGTGTGAGTTTGATTCTCACCGAAGGCTTACTCTTTATTTCCGATTGCGCTGTTATTTGTTGGCATAGACACAGTGGCTCGAATTAATAAGTTATATAAAAACAACCAAAATCAGGATGAAGGTAAAAACTAGTCAAAATTTAATAACAAATGTTTGTATTTGTTGTTCAAAGTTACCGCGCTGTTCAATGTTACCCCAGTTTACGGTACTATCCTGTATTTGAAAGCTTTTGCAGACCCTGTGGATATCATTGCTCATCCTTCTTCTGCTTATCAAAACAACAGCGGTTTTTGCCGATACCTGTTTTGGTTATGGGCCATTCGTTGCTAATTAAACGTGCTATGAATATTTTTACATATGCTGACCTAGATATTCATTCGATTATGACGTGGGTAGGTTAATCATGTTTATGTTGAGTTGTTAGTAACCTTCTTTTTTAAGGCCAGATATGGTTTCCCGTCTATGAATAGCTCTCTTTGCGTCTCAGTGGTTCATTACAGGTTTTCAGCGCCATTCAAATA
>VCCN01005228.1:1586805-1600273 GCA_006491835.1 Architeuthis dux | reverse complement strand
ATCGTAATAAATAGAAGAAAGGTTGTAGAAAAATATCAATTATTTCTGTAGACAATATAAAAGCGGAGATAACCGGTTTTGAAAATGTCTACATCCGTGAACGGATGAACTAGCAGAAATTGCCTTTGGAAATTTGAGCCCAATTTACACAGTTTAAAATTCCACCAAAAATATACTAATGGGCGGATTTCTATAAAAGTTTAGAAATCTATTCAAGTTAGAATGAATTTTCGTATGGAAGGCTATTTTCTATGAAAATCGCATGGAAATAAAAAGATTTTCAACAATCCCCCTATATTTTAAGAAATCTCAATTAAATTATTTAAGGTTGACACATATTTTCGCATTTCTATAATAATTCCCAAAAGAAACTAAATCCGTTGAAATTGTATTCGAAGCTGCTGACCGTTTTTTATAATTGGCACTGAATCTAAAAATAAGAAATGCAAAAAGAAAAAATTAAAATATTAACAAAAAGTTTTTGTTGTTTTGGGGAGGATTGGGGGGGATTTTCTTAAAATACAGTGTGCAGATTTCTTTTTTAAATATCTGCTGAAAATTCTTTTATCACGTGTTTTTTAAAAATGTTATCATTAAATTATTAATGTTTATTGGACCTTCTTGGATTCTCATGAAACATTATTATCAGAAAGAATGGTGTTCTACTTATCGATAATTTTTAAAAAAAGCATTTTGATTCTGTTTTCTTTAATTACATACAATACATTTCGCCAGGTACGGTAGCGCGTAATTCAAAAATGTGATTTACCTCCCCTGGCATTTATGAGTAGGTTTTGATAGAATTTTGATGGGCTGTTGACATTTCCTGTCATCCAATAAAAATTTAAAATTAAAAACACGCCGCTGACAGTGGATGTGGTAGGGGGATGTAGAAACTCTACAGACCTTTGAACTGTTTTCACCCGTAAACGGCCCCCCAGTAAATAAATGCATTTTTCACAAAGCTTTCTGTGAAAAGTAAGCAATATTTTCCCCAAATCCAGTCAATAAATCATGAAATTAATTCTTTTTTAATCAACTTTTTCTGAATTCAATTCTATTTTTGAAAGAATTTTAAAACTCCCGGTGACAGATCCGTCAATTATGGCGGAATCGATAACATTTTAGTCAAAAACGTATACACGGCCTTAATCTGCCCAGAAATCCTCTGTGAGTACGCAAAAGTTTTTCTTTTTTTTACAATTATCTTTATGCTATTTTCTTGCAGTTATAATCAAAATTAAACTTTCAAAGAAGAATATTTAATTATTGCAATACGTTTTAAATAGGTATGAACAAAATGTACAAAAAATGGAGAAAAGAATTCAAGCGTGTAAGCGACATCTGATTTTTAAAAATGTATGGTAGACAATACAGTACACATATATTCGAGTGGAAAAAATGAACAAGATTAAAATGCACGACAGCTGCTCCGTGCAAAAAAGGCATGTTATCGCCTGCATCTCTCATAATTTGAAATAGTAGTCAATTTACATAAACAAAAGAACAGAATACAATATATTAAAAATACAGGCGGTAAATATTTTGTCATCATTTCACTATATTTAATTATTTATCCTTGTTATAATATTTTTATATAAGTTTTAGTCGAACCAAGTCATAGAAAGAATAAAAAATATGCATTTAAAAAATGTATAAGATATCGGAATAAATCGATAAAAATGATGAATTTTTAAAAAAAATAATATTGAGTGAAAACATTTTTTTCACAGATCAAAAGCCTGAATGATAATTAATCGAATAAAACTAAAAGATTTCCGAAAAGAAAATTATTTTACTTAATTTTCCATTTTTTTGTAATCCCAAAGTAAGAGTTCCGTTCCAGCAGTTCCTGGACAATATTCTATAAAAAAAGGTAAACATAACTAGTATTTCTAGGGATATATCTGTAAAATGTGTAAGAATCAACGAAAGCGTTATTATATAAAATAGATAAATCATCAAACTAATAAAAGGTGGGGGAGGAATCATATGAAAAAACATTGTTCTCCTCCGAAATTTGGAATGGAAAATTATTTTGTTTTAAATTCGGCCTTTAATAAATAAGTATCGAAAATCTTATTAAAATGGAATAATATGCTGATTTTTGCCAGATTTAAAACAATTTCTCATGTGTCGATTTCACGCTGAGATTTTCGTCCAGTTTTAAAAGAGCGTAAAAATAGTCTGTGAGAGTCGCTACATTACACTATCCGAGCGAATTTACTATTGTATAGTGAGTTTGATTCTTACTTCTAACCTTGTGCCAGACTAAGCTAAAGTTAGTAAATACCTATATCGAGGCATAGTTTTGTGTTAGAATGCTTTTGTGTTCGTGCGATCACACGTCTCTGCACACGTGATTGACGACCAACGACTCAGAAACACTAATTGGTACCTGGTACTTAGAAGGGAAACTGTAACATAACAACATACCCTCCCTCGCTTTTCTCTTTCAACTTTGTTTAATTACAGCCCCAAAAATCAGTTGATCCGTAAAAAAACCTCTCACCTATTCTCGTTTTATTTATCTATTTATCTTGCTTCCATTACATTCAACGACTTTCCAGGCGCGATTCAAACGTCTCCAAACACAAAATAACTCAATACACATCGGCCAGTGACATCACTCCAACGGTGTGGAAAATGGAGCTGACCGCATTATATGTCCACCATTGTCGATCGTCAGAACATTTGGTACATAGTAGAGAAAGAAACAAAAACTGGTTGATTACTCAATAGAAACCGTCACGTGACCAACGTCTTTTGGCAGCATGCCGTGGTAGGGATGATCAATTAAAAAATTGAATAGAAAGGGGCTTTATGAACTTGTAGTAAGTTAAAACTTAATAAAAACTAGCATTCCAAGGGAAGTTATGAATCGCTGCCACCCACATATGCTGTGTTGGGGATGATCAATTAAACAATTGGAAAACGGGGTGATCTATGAATAAGTTAATTCTCTCGCATGTTGTTGGGTAGTGATCACTAAAATAAGTCTTCCCCCCCCCCAAACAAGCGTGAATGCTGCCGGGCACGAACTAAGGGACCAATTTTGCAAAAACTTGCATTGCAAATTACACCACCCACTAAAAACCTAGGGGGGGGGGATAAACAGATTTTTGTTCTAGACATAATATGGAGTAAATGTCTAAATGTTCAGCTCTTTAGCTCCATTGATGCAGCATGTACGCTTGATACATGCATACATAGCCAGCCAGTCAGCCAGCCAGACCAACTTGAAAACTGAAGAAACTTATTTTGACAGTTTTGGCGACAGTTTTGGTTGATGGTTTCTAACTGGAACGATTTTCATTCATTCTTGTAAATTTACATTCATTGTTATAAATTCATTGTTATAAATAACTTTACATTATAAAAAATTATACCACAAATTAATATGAAATTCAAAGTGTTTGGGACCGATTGATTTTGATAACAATAACCATTTGATAACATTATATGTGATTATAATAAACTAATTTTCAACCAAAGAAACTATTTTTTGTAGACATAATAAGAGGTGATTGTTTAAATGTTCGGCCCTCCACTGCCATATTTAGCCATCCAGCGAGACTCACTTAAAAGCTGCAGAAACCTATGTTGACAGTTTTGGTGACAGTTCTGGTTGACGGTTTCTACAATATATCGTTAAAGAGTTGTCAATTGTCAGGCTGAACCGTGAAATAAGGACAAGTGTTGGATTCCTGGCGAGGAGAATTGATGGCGTTTAGGACATCTCTAATTAAGCCTCCGCTGTTGCTAAGTTTGACGGCTTCTGAGTGTCAGAGCACCCGTTGTGTCGTCTACTAATGAGCAGTGTTGCCAATTTAGCGCGTTTTGCGCTAGATTTAGCGCGTTTCTTGTTTTGGCATTGCAGAAAGCGCTAAATTAGTTTTAGGCCATTTTCTGGTTATTTCTGACCATTCTTAGCGCCTTTTTAGCGCCTTTTTAGCGCCTTTTTAGCGCCTTTTTAGCGCTTTTTTAGCGCTTTTTGACAGTCAAATTAGCGCGAAAATATTTTTTGAGTTGGCAACACTGCTAATGAGCTGGCTATTAGCATCCGTCAGCCAAAACTGTCACCAAAACTGTCAATATAGGTTTCTTCAGTCTTTAAGTTGGGCTAACTATCTGGCTGGTTGATTATGTATCTATGACGCGTACAGGTCCCACTAATGGAGGTGCGGTTGGGGGCTAAACATTTAAACATTTACTCCTTATTATGTCTAGGAAAAGGGTTTTTAGTTGTTTTTTTAAATCCTCTCCTAAATAGGTTTTTAGGGGTGGTTCAATTTGCAATCTAAGTTCATGCTAAATTGGCCCCATAGTTTGTGTCCGGCAGCATTAACGTTTGTTTTCTTTTGAAAATTCAGACTTTTATTAGTTAATCCCCGTGAACAAATTCATAGATACATTTGAATTTCTATAAGATGATCTTTCCATAGAAAAGAAACTTCTGAACATTTTTTCGTTCAAGTGGAATGGTGTGTAGGATATTTTCATCAGCAAAATTGTTACCTTTAAATGGAAGATCCCATTATTACGGACAGAGGAACAAAGAAAGAGCCACACTGTTTATTATATAAGTAGACTAGTTAACACTCGTGAATAAATTCACGGATATATTTGAATTTCTATGATACGGATTTTTAAGAGAAAACAATACTGAATTAATATTAATCAATAGGTGTCCCAAAACAGGATGTGGAAACCAGAAACGACACAAGCGTGGACGTTCGTAAACCCATAAAGCTCAGAGCTGAGACGAGGGAGCTGAGGAGAGACGCAGAAAAAGTCGGAACTCAGGACCCAAGCAGAGACAGACAGGCCGCCTAGGGCTAGAAAGGCACAAGGCCGGCTTCCCCTGTTGGGAACGGTCTCTCGGCACCATTATCTCTCTGCACTCTTCATTCTCCGGCCGACGAAATGTAACTTAAGAAATAAAAATATGTATTCATATTTTTACAACCAGCTTTCAAGTCTTTCCTTCCTTTCTCGCCCAGGTCCAGGACATTCACCCCACTATCCAACATGAGGAAGTTCGCGTGTGTGGTTTCCCACTGTACCATAGTGAAGGGGTGCATAAATCAAAATAGATAGATAGATAGATAGATAGATAGATAGATAAACGAAAAGAAAATATCGGAAGTTCAAAATATACAGATTGACACCAACTAAAACAATCGACTTGACACCTTTGGTAAACAACAGTGGTATTTTTGATAACATCAAAAGGTGAATCAGGAGAAAGGGAAATACGAGTCAAAACATCGACAGAAAATAACTAAAAATAGAATCTGTTTAATAAACAAGCACGGGTGAATTCAAAATAGTCAAAGTTCAAAATATACAGACTAAACAAAATGAATTAATTTAGCCTTTAGAAACTACAAACAACCACACTATAAATCAGACTGACAGAGCGGAGGGGAAACAGAGTGTTCCAGAGATACGGATTGAATGGTCGCCTCCGAAGCCGCCTAGACATCCCCCCTCTCTCTCTCTCTCTCTCTCTCTCTCTCTCTCTCTCTCTCTCTCTCTCTCTCTCTCTCTGGGAATAGCTGTGTTTGACAAGAATTTCTGTAAAATTTCGGATAAACAGTATATTTATTTTACGTCTCGATCCTTCGTTACGTTCCAGAACAATTCTTTCTAGAGACCAACCTCCGTCTTCCCGAAGTCCAGACACATCGTGCGCCCTGACATCGTCCACAACAAAGAGTGACGAAACCAACCAACTGTCGTTGAATGTTTGTCGCCAACCCACAAGAAGGTGATAACGTTACACCACGATCTTCGGTCACATCCTGTTCTTGTGGGGGTTTGGGTAAATAGGAGCTTGTTGATCATCCGAATTTATATTTGGAAGATCATTTCTGACCAGACGGACGCAGATGCGATGCCCTTGACATTGCTGTGTGTACTCTGGACCAGTGGGATCAGGGTTCGCCATGTGACCAAGTCAAGTGCTGTTTTGTAACAATAGTTACCCCATGTTAAACCGACCTTGTGTCACATCATGTTCTCGTAGGGGTTCGGGTAAATAGTAGCTTGCTGATCATTGCTATACGACGTGCGTCCGTGTGCATTTTATTCGTATTATTTATTAACATAGAAGGTTTGTATCAAATCATCAATAGTGGGAGATCCAATGAGGATCGAACCCACTAACAGCTAACTGCTAGCAAGATTAACTTGCTGATCATTGCTAACCGATGTGCGTCCTGAACCATATCTTTTCATATTATTTATTAACATATAAAATGTTCATATTATATATTAACACATAAGTTTTGTACCAGACCATCAGTAGTGGGAGATCCAATGAGGATCGAACCGACTAATAATGGCCAGAAGGTTAAGCTTTCTGATCATTGCTATACGACGTGTTTCCAGATCGATTTGTTATTCATATGATCTACTGGTTAATCCCAGTGAAAGAAAATCACGGATATATTTGGATATTTAGAAAAAATACTTGATTTGTTTACCGGGAAGAGTGCATATTTTGAAACAATTGGTGAGAATTATTTTTTTCAGCAAAATATTATCCCCTCCCCCCAGTGGAAGAGTCAAGTGTTACGACCAACAAACCAAGAACATCACGCTGTTCATTATTAGAATAGATAGTAACTTAGCATGAATTGGTAGACAATTTATACTGGGAGATCCGATGGGGATCGAACCCCCTAACAACGGCCAGTAACATTAGCTTGCTGATCATTGCTATATGACGTCTGTCCTGATCTGTTGGTCTTTTCTTTCATATGAACTACTCGTTAAGCCCAGTGGGAAAAATCACGGATATATTTGAATTGAGATGTTTTATTGTTTTTTTAAGAAGAAAACAATTCTGAATTCGTTTACCGGGAATAGTGCATAGTTTGAAACCGTTGGCAAGAAGTATTTTTTAAGCAAAGGTTAACGGTGGTGTTACGACCAGCTACTACTATTTTCTTTAATCTTATTTTTTTTGTCATAAAAAGCATCTACAAGTTCAAATGAAGGAAAATAGTAGTCCAAATTAATAATAATGATGAGCTGGCTAGTTTTTCAAAGCTCTTTCGCCGAGTTCGATCCTTGACGAGTGGACCATAAAAATAGTCTTGTAACAGATTAAATTAAGTTTATTAAATAACCAAGTCTCTGCAGTGTGCTTAGCAGCCGTGAGGTCACGTTCGTTTTATCATTTGAAAATCAAGCCGGAGCGTCTCTACCTCCTGGCTGAGACAGTTGCGTATTTTCCAGTAGCAGTAGAGGTTGATGCTCAAACCCAGTTAAAAGCAGGGATGTTGAATGCTGATTTCCCAGAAAGACAGGCCCTCTTAACTTGGTAGATTGGCGTAACACAATCTTCCTACCATACCATTTTTCTCATTTGGTTTTGTGCCTTTAGCTAAACTTAGTAATTATCAATAAGAACTTGACTCATGGCGAATATAGTTGCATATTTCTCATCTGTGCTAAAGATCGGTGTTCGAGCCCAGGTAAAAGCCGAGGTAACGAATGCTGGTTTTGAATACTAATTTTCTTGCTAGGCAGATCTCTGTCCTCACTGGGAAGATTGGCGTAACACAATCTTCCTGTACCCATTTCCCCGTCACCTAGCCTTGTACTGTATTAAGTGAAGCTTAGTAGGTGCTAGGATGATTCGTCGCGGTAAATCGTTCGCCGTTCAGTTGGTCGCAGTTCAATTTCCGTGAGGTAAAATAGTTGACAAGACTGTTCGTCTCTACTGTCTGCCACACTTTGTTTACATTTGTTGGTTTGCACAATACTCATTGGACAAATGATATAATACCGATATAATACATATTTGAATTTAGTCACCAAATGTTATATTTATTCAATAATCCCACCTATCAACAGAGATATATGTACCAGCAGCGGATTAAAAATGTATTAGAAAAATACGATTCTGAACAAAATTTAATTTTTCGATATCTAATTTATCAAACTTTTGTTTTATTTTTCGTCAAACTCCAGTCAAAGTGTGGAGTTGACTTTCTTTTTCTACCGTAACACGAATAACAAGAACAATCCTCACCTAATTTAGGGGAGTAAAAATTAGCATACCCGTACCGTAATTTGAAACCTAAAACAACTGATTGATAGACTGGTCTCTTACCAACTAAGCTAAATTGGCAAGTCTTACATACCTACGAAATGTATCTTACAGATAAGCAAGGGCTTATTTTATTCTAATAAATAAAAACATTTATATGTGTTTATATTTTTTTATTTATTATATATGCAATACAAATGTTGCAGTAATCACCTTCAGTTGAAATAGAAGTAGGGGCGGAATTTGACCCTTCAGCAGCCAGGCTTGTTTTTTAAAAATGTTGAACATTCTTGAAATTGGTGACGAATTGACCTCACGACAAACTGATAGGTGACCAATTTACCGGCGACGAATTGACCAGTGACCATATTACCGGAGACGGATTGACCGGGTGCCGCTTAGTAAATATTGTGGGAGCACCAATTGTACCATAGTAAGTAGAGGTAGCTAGTTCTACAAAACACTGTTTCTGAGTTCGTTCCTCGGTGAATGTTTTATAAGAAGGTGATCTTGTACGGGATCAATTTTATTAAATAAGCCAAGTCTGGGCAGTGTGTTAGACAATCATGAGATTCTATTTTCTTAGTATTTGAGAACAGATCACAAAGCGCCTACTCTGTGGCTGTGACGGGTGCGTATTTCCCCATGGGAGCCAGATATCGTTTCCCTGGTTTTCTTGGGAGGCAGGCTCTCCCATTTGGCCGTGTGCCTTACTAAGCCAAGCTTAGTAAATACCATTAAGGGCTCGTCTCTTGGCTAAGATAATAGTACTTCTTACCGATGCCAGAGATCGGTGTTCGAGCCCAGAAGAAAGCCAAGATTCCGAATGCCAATTTTTAAGGCATGCAGGTGCACAATCTTCCAGAACTCATTTTCCAACCTACACACCCCTATTTGGACTTTCACCATTCTAGGCTAAGTTAATATCGACAATGGAGCAAGTGTAGTGAATTCGATCCTCTTCTGTTGGCAATGTGCCAAGCTGAGTAAGTACCCAAAAAGCAAGGGAGAAAAATGAAATAATGTCATGGAAAACATTGAGGGTTTAGTTTAAAACTCCTCGACGGTTATTGAATTCGACGTATTTGCTAAGCTTAGCTTAGATTTAGTGTGGGCACACAATGAGGATCAAACTCACTGATCAGTAGTAATGATCTGCGAGAGCAGCCTGCAACCCGGCCCCCACAAGGCGCCCATCCGGATTTGACATACCGTAAACCGGGATAACATTGAACAGCGGGGTAACCTTGAACAACAAATAAAAACATTATTATTAAAAATACATCTAATTTGGGTTTCAACAGAAAATTATGCTATTCTTTAATAATAATGCAGGCTATTGTGCTTAAAAACATTTTTTTTAATTTGTTGTTCAAAGTTACTCCGCTGTTCAATGTTACCCCGATTTATGGTATAACACAGGAAGGCTGGAGAGTACACCGACTAAAACGTCGTGGAAAAGACATGGAAGATGCGGATGTTAGCCAGAAAATATTGTTCAATAATAACAATTCCCAGAAATTTGAACAGAAATATACGTAATATTATTAATTCTCTTGCTTTTTATCGCGACTCCGAGATCATCATTCCATGATCGGTAGTAAGCAGTGTGGATCGGGAATAAAGAATGAGCCTCTGGTGAGATTCGAACTCGTAACCCTTATCCTCGGAAGCCTATCTTCCCATGGAAACTGCGGTCATTCAAATCTAGCCAAACATTAATAATTACTGACAATGCTTCATCTAAGAAATTCGAATAATTTACATATAATACTACTAGACATATACATATTATGTTTAGTTTACGACCTCATCACTTTACTCCAACCGTCCCACCTCGGTGGGCCATGGCATGTAAACCCTTAGTTTAAAAAGTGTGGTCGGTCACACGCACATCGTACTTTATCTTAACACTTCATTAGCGCTGGCCCGGGGGGGTATTCTTCGCACCAACATCGCGAGTCACCTGTGGGCCTGCAGCAGACGTAATAAAGCCTCCTAAAATCTGTGTTCGCGAAGCCAAGCCATGATGATGAGTTGAGTCTAGCCACCAGGCCAAAACAATGGATCACCCAGCGATGGTCGAACTTACTAACAATGGCTTACAATAATAACCTTTTAACCAGTGCTCTACAGCAGTCGCCTGAGACATACAAATATTGTTGGATATTTAGGCAGCCGTGGGCAGGGGTCACAGATTTTACCCCCACAGGTGTTGAAAGTTATAAATAGAATGCCGACAAAAACCACAAACTGCAAGGTGTCCAGACCCGGAAACAAACACACCAGGTGTTCAAATGTCATAGACAGGATATTGACTAAACCCTGACTGCAGAGGGCGGGCTGGAAAATCAGCGTGGGCGTTCGAACCCGATAGAAGCGACACAGAGGCCCTCGGGCTTGGGAGCACGGGGCCAGTTTCCCTGTTGGGAACAGTTTGATGGAATCAAAATATGTCATCATATTTTTATAAACCAAGTTTCGAGTTTTCCTTTTTCTCCAAGTTCAGGATTTTCCTCCCGCGGACCAAGATTGATATACAACAATATAAATTAGTCGTTTTTATTTATTTGTTTGAGCCAAACCTTGTTCAGTGTAACAATCTTTGTAAGTTGAGCGGTTCCTGATTACTGATCATTGGTAAAGAAATGCCTGGCGTTACTGATGTGCACACGAGAGCACGCCGTTCGTTTGTTTTTTGTTGTAATCATTCAAATACAAAGATATATGTCTGTCTGTCAACTTTAGTTTATATCTGTCTGTTTGTCTGTCTCAGTATCTATCTATCTATCTATCTATCTATCTATGCTAGCCTCAACCAGGCACGGCACCAGGCCGAAAGTGTGGAGGCACGTAGTGAACCTAGTGATGGTCGAACACTACGCTAGCAAATTGGTCTGTGAGATGATCTGTTCCAATCTGTTCCAATCTGTTCCACGGCGAGAAATTTACGAGGGGCCACCTAAAAGGTCGGGGAATCTAAATTGAACTTTTGCCGATGTTCTTTTTGAAAACCAAGAAACGTGCACAGGAAACATTATGATAAACATCACAAAACAACACAATATATTACAGAAAAAAGACCCAGGTGTCAAATCCTAAAAGCCATTAGCGGATTCAAGTGGTAATGGGCAGGCCAGGTTGCAGGGATATCAGACAAGCGTTGGACACCACGATTTACAACGTGGGTCCCTCGGGATCATGGGCGAAATTATGGCCGGCGAAAAGTAGGATGGTGTGAGGATCCCGGCATCGTTTTTTGGCAGACAACTGATTTTTGTGAGCATTGGACTACTTCGAAAGAGACGGTGGATGCTAGAACAAGTCATTCATGGTTATATTCCCCGAGCTTTTGGGTATCACATCGTATATAGCTATTTAATAAGGTTAACTTAGCATGGCACAAGGCCACAAGTGTGGAGCATCCAATGAGGACTTAATCTACTAAAGTAGTACGAACTCTGTTTGAAACAACTGACTGATCACTTTTATACAATCGCCGTCTCTATCTTATATACATATATATATATATATAGAGAGAGAGAGAGAGAGGGAGAGAGAGAGGTGGGAGAGAGAGTACTGTTAAAGTTAAGACAGAACAGACAGTTAATGTATATATGAATTAATTAAAAAGCGTCTTCAATTTTTTCAGTAATTTAAAGTTTCTTTCGCGTCAGATTAATTAGCAAGAATCTTAAATTCTTTTGGCGTACTGGCGTACTGAACGTTACATTTTACGTCCCATAGAACTGGCGTGCTGAACATTACAGTAAATAATTGCTTCCCTTAGAACTGGCGTGCTGAACATTACATTAAATAGTAGCTTGTCTTAGAAGTGGCGTGCTGAACATTACATTAAATAGTTGCTTCCCTTAGAACTGGCGTGCTGAACATTACATTAAATAGTTGTTTCCATTAGAACTGGCGTGCTGAACATTACAGTAAATAGTTGCTTCCCTAGAACTGGCGTGCTGAACATTACATTAAATAGTAGCTTCACTTAGAACTGGCGTGCTGAACATTACAGTTAATAATTGCTTCCCTTAGAACTGGCGTGCTGAACATTACATTAAATAGTTGCTTCCCTTAGAACTGGCGTACTGAACATTACATTTAAATAGCTTCACTTAGAACTGGCGTGCTGGACATTACATTAAATAGTAGCTTCACTTAGAACTGGCATCACTCTTGGCATAGATCGGGCGTTACTTTTGGGATATATAACAACTTCTGTACGACTGGATCCAAACCCGACATTTATTAATATTTCTCTTGTCGAGCGTTCATCACATGACCGGACGAATTGATGAAAACTGAACGAAATCTTTGTCATTGTCTATGGGGAATCGATAAACTGCTGAAAATAGGCTGTGGATTAGATTGGGTTATTTTTACAAACTGTTTATTCTTCCAGTTACGTAATGTTTGCCTGGGCTGATGTGGTTATATGGTATCTAAATTAAAATTGTATTGCGCTTTACAGTCAGAACGTCCAGACAACCCATCAATTGCGACTCAGTGCAAGATCTTAAAGGTTTTCTTTGTACTCTCCTAATCCTAAGGGATGAACACAAGTATGTAATTATTTCTTGTGTTTACGTAAGTACATCAATATGTCCATAAATAGTGCCGTTAGCTCAGTAGTAAGAGCAGAGCCTGCGTATAAGGCTGCTTACAATGCGGACGCGGGTTCGATCCACGCACGGCGCTCGTTTCTTTATTATTTACACGATTTAGCCTATTGATTCGCAATCGCGCACACCGGTGCCGAGCAAATATAGGTTCACAATTACTAAATGTCTTTATAATTATCATACTCTGTCGGATATAAAAATTATCCATTCTGTGAATTTCATATATAAATATATGATTCTATGGAAAAGACAATGTGGAGACTCGGAATAATTTGCAAGAAATGTATTTAATAACATAACCTGATGCATTTATTTTACACAACAAATATTTATTTTTTAATAACCCAACGTTTCTCGATTAATCACATAGATCGAACATTATACAATAACATTCAAGATCAACATTCAGCTAATAACTGTGTCAGGCTACGGACTTATAGATCGAACCTCGTGCACAGGATATTAAAAAATCCCTTCTCTTTGCAGGATGAATAAAGGAATGGTAAGCATTAAAAGTAGAAACAATAAACTGATTCCAATGAAGCAACCTGTTGCATAACGTGTATGCAACTATCAATCATTGTCTGGGTGTGAAGTGATATTGATCCATTGTCATGGCGCCAAAAAGAGATATGTAACGTTGCAGGGGGTGTATGAGGCTATTGGCCGGATGTGGTGCGGATATGTCCTGGTTATTTGCCGATCGGGTGTCGATTTCTCTTAGTTGATGCCTGGTGGAGTAATTTCAATTGAAAACGCAAAATAAACT
>VCCN01005228.1:1389632-1400732 GCA_006491835.1 Architeuthis dux | reverse complement strand
TTGGATCCATGGAGTGTAATAGTTGTTCAAAAGTGTTATCATGCCTAGCGCTTTCGGCTAAATAATTGGACATTTTCAAGGTCTTTGACAATTCCACAATTATTTTAACCACGGTGTATTTGGCTAGTGTGTTCATGTGCCAAAAAAAGACTGATAATCTTGGAAGCCTTAGTTATAAAAAAGAGGAATCCAACACTGAATACAATCTTCTTCGGTCAGGGAGTTTTGAATGTATTATTCAATTGAAACCCCTCTCAACTTAAAATTTAATTTTCCAACCATTCAAAACATCACCTGGACACATTAATGGCAAAGCCAAATCTTCCGTGGTTAAAATAATTGTGGAAATGTGGCATATGCGATACTTGTTACTTCAAATGAACTCACAGTCAAATCACACTGAAAGCAGCGGTTTTCGTTCGATCACCGAAGTTAAGCAGCGTTAAGCCTGATCGGTACTTAGGTGGGTGACCGCTTTCGAACATTAAGCACTGTAAGCATGTGTTGTCCGCACGTACGCGCCCGGGTCCCGCATATTAAAACTGACCTTGTGTCACATTCTGCCCTCGTGGTGAGGGTAGTTAAATAACTACTTCAAATGAATTCAGAGAAAGGCCTGCTATTATTGCAAGATCAAATTACTGTTTCTTCTAAGTAAGTATCTTGTATTTGTAAAAGTTGTAGAAATCTTTAATCCCGTTATATATAGGGTGTATGAGAATTAACTCCCTATTAGAAAGTATATGCAACACGAAACCATGACTTTACGCCCTGTGATTTATTCCTGTGGGTGTGGGTGAAGTAGGATGTGCACCGCACCAAACCACAAACTCTGGATCAACTGGAGGAGCGCATTCGACATGTTATGGCCAACATGCTGCCGGACTGCAAAGATCTATCGAGGCCATACCGAAATTGATAAACAACCCCTGTACCCACGCTGAATTTTAACACAACAGGCAAATTCTACCATTGTATGATCCAAAGTAAAGCTAGTTTGACTACGATCGACCGATAAATAATAAAGTTATTACCAATTTCCAATAGGGAGTTTCTTTTCACCCACCCTGTAGAGAACAAAACGCTTGCAGAAATTGGTGGACAACGCCGGTGTCTACGTTGAATTTTAACACAACGGCCAAATTCTATTATGCTATGTCCAAAGTAAAGCTAGTTTGACTACGATCGACCGATAAATAATAAAGTTATTACCAATTTCTAATATTTCACTCACCCTGTTGTAATAGGGAGAGGTAGATATTTATAGCGTTAAATGGAGTATGTTCAGTGTACAGTGTATATATATACTATCCAATATCGTATATGTATACAGTATTAACCCCTACCATCGGTTAACTCGGACAATCGGCTAAAACGGACAACCTTTACCTCCTATTAGTCCGTTTTAACGAGGGTTCACTATACTTGATATTTCAGATGCAGGTAGTTAATAGAGTCTTGTCACTGACATGTCACGATGATTGACAGAGCAAAGAGTGTGTGCGTGAGCAATTGGGCAACCGTAATAACCCAGGTCGTAGTTACAGTAAAACCCGTTACATTATCAGCATATTTCCCTCTAAGCTAATTCAGATGCTGGTAGTTAATAGAGTCTTGTCACTAACATGTCACGATGATTGACAGAGAAAAGAGTGTGTGCGTGAGCAATTGGGCAACCGTAGTAACCCAGGTCGTAGTTACAGTAAAAACCTGTTACAGTATCAGCATATTTCCTTCTAAGCTGTGCACGTATGCGCTCAGACACGTTTTGCAAGCAGTGCACAAAATCTTTCAAATTCTGTTGATAGCTTACTGAGTTTTTATTGAAGAAATTATTAATTCCCTATGTCGAATTCAAAAGTGCGCACACACATTTGTCACAGGAAAAAAAGATTGCACAACATAAGATTTTAGCGTCCACTGACTTCAAAAACTTACAGGGAACATTGATTGTCAACACCATTGGCACGATCAAAGATGGAGAACTTGATTAACATGCTTTTTAGCTCTACTTGAAGAGCATATAGAAAACGTTTTGCCATAAATAACTTTTATTATTCGTGACTTGTTATCACGACATCCTTGTTAGCATTGGACTGTGATAAATACCCGTTTTTTCTTTATTCCCCCGAGGTTCGGCTCCTCATATTTAATATTTATCTACTGCGTGTACTCACTCTCTAATCTCTTTTTGTATTATACAAATATTAAACCCCTTTTTCATTCTTTTTATATCCTCTCCTCTCTGTCTCTCTCTGTCTGTCTGTCTGTCTGTCTGTCTCTCTCTCTGACTCCCTGCCTCTGTCTCTGCCCTCTCTCTTCACCCCCTTCAATCACTGTAGCCTCCCTTTCTATCACCGTATCTCTGTGTCTTTCTTTCTTACTGGTTCTTAGCGAAGATTTCCCCTCTCTTTCTGTTCTAAAGCTAGACTTTCACAATCCCTCCTCTCGCTAATCTGTACTGACTTTTCCTTCGTTTTTAATCCATTACTCGCTTTCTTCTTATTCTTGTTGTTGTTGTTGTTGTTGTTGTTGTTCTTCTTCTTCTTCTTCTTCTTCTTCTTCTTCTCATCTAACCTCTCTATCTCAGTTCAATGGTCGAAGAACCTTTTTCATCTTCTTGTTCTGCTTCTTCTTCTACTCCTTCTTCTTTCATTGATCTACCTTCTTTATCTCTGTATTCCTCGTTTTGTTCCTATTGTTCTTGTTCTTATTCTTGTTCTTCTTATTCTTGTTATTCTTTTTGTTCTTCTTCTTCGCATCTAACCTCTCTATCTTCTTCCAGTCATCTACAGTCTCTCCCTCTGCACGATGGTCTAAGGATCTTTAGAGCCAATTTATTTTCCTACACGAGCGTGTGTGATAACCACAGCCTTTGGTCTCATTCCTAGAAGAGAATGTCAAACCTCTCGATCATTTATTTGTTGATCTAACCACTGAACCAAATCTAGAAGCAGCCATTTTGACGAGGATATCTCATTTTATGCTGACGTTGCTTCTCCCCCTCTCTCTCTCCCATTCTCTTTCATCTTACTTACTCATTTCTTTTCCCACTCCCTGTGAAATCATAATCTTTCTCTATCGTATATTCCCCCTCTTCTTGATGTCTAATCTCGCCGTCATACATTTACTTGTACCTTTCTACCTCCATTCTCTCCTCTGAACCAAACCTCAGATCTTATCTTCAATTGTGAGAATATAAGAAACCTTTAAGCAAAACTGTCACCAAAACTATCAACATAGGTTTTTAAGTTGGTCTGGCTGGCTGGCTGGCTGGCTATACATGCATGTATGTATGTATGTATGTATGTATGTATGTATGTATATATGTATGTATCGCTGAAAATCTAAGCATTTACTCCCTATTATGTCTGGGTTTTTAAAAATCCCACCCCCAAATAGATTTTTAGGGTGGGGTTCAATTTACAATGTAGATTTATGCTAAATTGACCCCTCAGTTTGTGTCCGGTAGCATTCACGCTTGTTTTTTTTATTTTTAAGTTCAGAGTTTTTGGAATCACTGCCCAACAAAAGGCGAGAGAAGTAACTTATTTATTGATCACCCCTTTTTTCAATTTGTTTAATTAATCAACCCCAACGTTGTTCACGTGACGGTTTCTATTGAGTGACGAACCAGACCTGTTTCAATATGTATCACCCCCACCCCCGACTTCAAATACTGAGACTTCTCGCGCACCCCTTATTTTCCCCCTCTCTTTATTCAACCCTTTCACCCTCTCTTTTCGTCTTACATCATTTATTATCTCATATCCGTGTCCCGGAATTTTCGCTTTAGTCTTCAGCCTCTGCTTACTCTACGCTTTTCAAAACGCCAATTCTTTCTCTTGTGCTGTTATTTTTGTGCCAGTCCCATTCGATATTGCACAAAATAAATATATCAGGACAGTCGATACGAAGAACAGGCTTTAGAAACTGTCGGAACATTCAATATATGCGTGGAACCAGAACGTAAACGACACAGAGACAGTCAATATAAAAAGAAGTACAAGCCTATTGCGAACATTATGAGAACAGTATATTATTAATGTCTGCGTAGTTAGCTCGTGGGCGAAATGATAAGACTACGCAATAGAAAGGTCTGCGGTTCGATACTTTGAGCCGAACGGAGAGAGTTCGTTCACTATAACCAAACATGGAGAAAATATCGACCTTCAAATAGTAATAAAAAAAGTATATGTTTTTTCTTGCGTTTAACGATATCTTGGGACATCTTTTATAATTATGCATGAACAAGAAGAGATGTTTTCATAGCGTTCCGGTCTTCTCAAATTAGGGGTCATGACTCCTGAGGTAGGGGAAGGTTCGTGTAAATATTATTGGGGATCACAGAAACATTTGGAAATCTTATTTTTAAAGAATAATAAGTTAACTAGTGTTTTTTTTTTAAATCTCTATACAGAAATGTACCCCCATGATGCTTATATATTGTAAAATGTCTAAATGATATTCACAAATTTTTAAAAAAGAATTAGATTTTGTAATTTATTTTTCTAAAAGAATATCCTGCGGTAAGTGTGTGAGGTCCCGGGGGGGGGGTACTTTAAAGGGGAACTAAGTCGCCCAATTCCCTAAGTAAGCTATTCTTTTCGTTAATATGGCATGATACTTACTGTTAGATTTACGACTAAAGACTAATTATACATAGTCTTAGTACTTATTGCTCCCCTCTCCAATTAAAGGCGCGCACACAATAAGAGTGAGAAATCACGAAAGATTTCTTCTGGTCGAAAGGAGTTTAATAAAGACCTGACGTAGATGACGAATCACCAGTTTGAGCCGAGGTCAGTTAACTTAAAGTAATATCAATCTAAAAGAAAAGGGTGCAATAATTAGTTTAGACTTCAAACGATAGTTTTACCACGTAGCCATGCCAATTTCATCATGATACGTAGAGTCTTTGATACGACATTCAAAATCCAACCTTCAGTAGATTCGAACGCCGACCGTAAATTACCAATCTGATTATTAAGTAGTTGAAAGATTGGAAGAAGATAATCTATACGCAGAATTTACAAGTAATAAACTAATCCCATGATGTAAGGTTCTTTAAGATTTGAGATAAAATCCTTTTTCAAGTCATGACAAAAGTCTCTGGTCTCATTTCTACAATGGAGTATCAAAACTCTCCGTCATTTGTACATTGATCTAACCACTGAGTCAAATCAGGTAGCAGCCATTATGACGAGACGAAGTGATTTCCTCCCCTTCCTTGATATGTCTGTTGCACCCTTCTATTGCGTTGTATTTCTATTTCAAGACTTTGCCGTTGGATATCATTCAACACAGTACGGTGAAATTGGCGCTTCACAATCTACCATGAATTCCAGATAATTCACATAGGCGAGCTTGTAGGAAGTATAGTGACGTGCATTAGCATACAGCTGTGGTCCGGCAACTCCCATAGTCCGGCACGTTTTGAATCTGCCGTCATTAGTTTGTGGATCTGCCACTAGAGTTCTTCAATTCGTTTTCAAACCGCAGTTTAAATCGTAATTTTGGGGTTTATAAACTGACTCGTTAATCTGAATATGTAAAGACCCAACCACGGTTTGAAACCGAATTGAAGAACTCGAAGAAATTCGACAACTCTCAATGTTTATCTTAATATAAAATTAGGGAGGTATTTTTTTCTGGATCTTATAACTCATTTGTAATACAACTAATTAAAAATATCAGTGAACAAATAAGTTTCATTTATTATGATATAATTTGTATTATATACATTATATTAACAACACCGTGCAATACGATTTTCGTTCCTGGATAGTGAGTGTTATTTTCTAATTGCTTATGTGTAAAAAGCATAGAAAATGTCTACTCTTCCCTTCAAACGTTGTTTTTGTGACCAGGAGAGAAATATCTTGAAAGTTACCCATATGCTATAGTATAACGGGTGAATTTGCATATTTTTATTCACATAAAAAAAATCCCTTTTTTCCAGAAAAACAACAATAAATTAACATGTGATTACAACAGATTTAGAAGTGAGTAGTTTTTCGAGAATTTACGATTGTGCTATATTCGGAGGTGCAAGGCGACGTCAATATCTGCCAGTGAAAAATATAAAAATGGTTATAAAAATAAGACATGATCACATAAGATGACATAACACGACATAAGATGGCATAACATGAGATAACATGAGATAACATGAGATAACAGGACATACGACATAACATGACATGACGTGACACAACACGACACAAGATGACATAACATGGATTAAGATGACATAAGATGACATTGTATGATGATATAAAGACGAAATATTGTTTTCGATAGCACCGTGTAATATTTGTTCGTGGGTAGTGAGAGTTATTTTTTAATTGCTTATGTCAAGGATATAGGTCTCCAAGGCGGTTTCATCAAGTTCCCTTAATACCTTTGCCTTTGGGAAAACCTCCAAATTCCTTCCCTAAGCTGTCTGGGTCAAAATAGATAAATGACAAAATATCAATGTTCTGATGACAAAAGCGAAGTTTGAAAGGAATAATATCCATTTTCTATACTTTTTAGACATAATCAACTAAAAAATAACACTTATTACCCTGGAACAAAACTAAATTAAAGAAACGTTGCATAGTGTACTCCATCGATCTATTTTCTACACTATAAGAAAATCGTTAAAAATCGATAAACTAAAAATTATAACATAAGTGTATGAACAAAATAATTTCTTTTTTCCGGCATTTTCTGTAGTCCGGCAATGTCCAGGTCGCAATGTTGCCGGATTGAAGAGATACATATGTACTTGTGAAATCACCAATACCGTCGCCATACAAATAACGATCTCTTCAGTCCGCACTCCCTACTTCTGGTCGCACTCATATCTCCGAGTATAATGTTCGTTATTTGATTTCCCTTTTCAGTGATTGCAGCCTAATAATCCTCTGTAATATCTTCAGTTCTGTTGCGTGTGTAATAAATCTTGGAAGCTTCAGAGCTTAATGATATCACGAAATGAAAATAAAGATGATTTTCACTGGTTATGAGAAGAGAGAAGAGGTTAAGGGTGGGATAATTAAATGGTCATACAATTAATTGAAGGTGAAAGGCTTACTGAGCAGTTAGAGGGGAGAGAGAACATGAATGAGAAAGGAGAAGGTAGTAGAAGAAAGAAATGTACGTTGCAAAGAAAGGAATGGAGGGTGAAAGGCAAGAAAGGAATGAAAGGGAGAAAGAAAAACAGAAGGAAAGAAGAGCGATAGAAATAGTGAGAGAATTGAGTTGTTCAGAGGGCGGAAAAGATATGAAAGAGGGTGGGGTGATTGAAGAGAAAGGGGAATTACGGAGAATGGATAGAAGAGAAGAAATTTGAGCCACAAAGTGGAGAAGATGGAAACACCAAGAAAGACAAATCGTTACAAGCTAGAAAGATGAAGTATGGAAAGAGAGAGGTGGAGTAAAAAGAAAGCAAATTATTTATTACCTAACTTGTTTCAACTGAGAAATTCAGCCTTTTTGAAAGGTGTCTGGAGAAAAACGTTGATCCAATGTTTTTGAATTCTGAGCTGGTAGGTTTTATCAGCAGGGTAAACTCTTCTGGTGGGTGTGTGTTCGGTGGTGTGGCTATTTGTCTTGTGTCCGTGCGCGCGCGCGTATGTGCGTGTGTGTGTGTGTTTGGGATGTTGGTTCCTGCTGTGTGAGGCTAGAGAAAGTCATGAGTAATGGGAATTTTTATCAGCCATGGTGGGGGAAAGGGTATTATACCCCAGGCCAACCGATGGCCACTGCTAAAAGAAGCATTTATTTTACACAAAAAAATACTTATTTTCAATATAACCTCCTTCTTGATAATGTACTTACTTCAGTGGTGAATATTAATAACGTAGATTGTACATTTCATACAGTGGACATTTCAGATCAGAATTCAGCCAATCAATACGTGCCAGTCTATGGATCCACCCGCGTATACTTATATATCTGGCTTGATGATTTAAGAAAAGGAAAAGAGAGAAAATGAAAGAAACAAGCCTGGCTACTGCAGGGTCAAACTCTCTCTCTACATCTATTCCGCTGAATATGATTACTGCAACTTTTGTATCGTATATATAATAGTTTAGCTCGGTTGGCAAGAGAGTCGCCTTCCAATCACAAGGTCGTGATTACAAATCACCGTAGTGCATGTTAAGTTTATATATAGATTTGGTTTAACGTGACGCGATAGACAAACAATGAAGAGTTTCCTCCCCTGAACTTGGTGGGAATTGTTGTTCTTGTTACGGGGTGAAAACAAAGTCAACTCCAACTTGGACTGGAGTTTGACGAGAGAGAGAGAGAGAGAGAGAGAGAGAGAGAGAGAGAGAGAGAGAGAGAAATGTTGTTAATTATTTACAACTTTCCCTGCAGCAGCAATAGTTGTGTATTTACATCTGGTGCCAAAAGTAGGTGTTCTAGCCTTGGTAAAAGACAGTATTTCGAATAATGAGTTTCAAGGCAGACTTCATTTGGAAGCTTTGTTCCAAACATTCTTCCAACTTATGTTGGCCTTGTATTGTAAAAGCTATGTAAATATCAAGGAGGGGGAAGGGCAACGAAGAAAGAGAGAGGAGGAGGTGGATTCAATGATTAGTTTGGAAAGAATTTTGTATACGCAGATTTTGGTTATTAGGAAGAAGAAGAAGAAGAAGAAGAAGAAGAAGAAGAAGAAGAAGAAGAAGAAGAAGAAGAAGAAGAAGAAGAAGAAGAACTAGTGAACCAAAGTAGGAAGGCGTGTTGGGAAAATAAAAACTATTGATAAAGAGAATAACCGACAGAGTAGGAGAAAATAAAGTAATGGCGGCTCGTTTAATTCTAACTGTGCTCATGCACTTGCCACCAATTACCCTAATCAGATGAATGCTTATAGTTGCAATTAAAGAAAGGATTTTAATAGCGAATCATAAATTATGCATGGTCACCAAATGAAATTCGCTCTGATCTTTCGACTTTCAAAGAAATATTTCATTAGTCCAATAAGGAAAATAATTGCAGAATAAACAGATAGGAAGTGGATTGTGGAGAGTAAGGAGATGGAGAGTAAGCGGAAGCGGTGAGCTCTGTTGGTCGGCGCGACGAACATCGGGGAGTAAATACTGAGAATGTGGCGACACAAGTCAATACTACTGTCGTGCATTGAACGATTCTATATTTTATGAGGTCGTTATTGGGAGTTTCTAGCGTATGCAGATAAGAGCTATAGTATTGGACGAAAGACCGGTGTCGACATTGCATGACATGTTACCAAATCAAAGAAAAGACTGATTTTAAATAATTTATGGAAAAAACTTGAAACAAGCCTGGCTGCTGCAGGATCACTCCTACTTCTATTCCGACTGAAGAGGACTGCTGCAACTTTTGTATTGTATATATTCCAAAGATTATGTGAACAACTTTTCTCTCTCCCTCTCTGTATCTGTCTTTCTGTCTCTTTCTGTCCGTCTGTCTGTCTCCCTCTGTCTCTGTCTCTGTCTGTCTGTATCTGTCTGTCTCTCTGTCTGTCTCCCTCTATCCCTCGCTTGCCTTCTCTCTCTCTCTCTCTCTCTCTCTCTCTCTCTCGCGCGCGCTCGCCCCACCCCCTCTACTCTCTCTCTGTCTTTCCTTTTTTGTCCAGCAGGTAATTTTAAAACTCAGGATTAAAGTTACTCCTGAAAACAAGTTTCTAAGAACAATAAATTAGGTGAAGATTGTTCTTGTTGTTCTTGTTACAGTCAACTCCAGCCCCTCGACTTGTGTTAATTATAACGTCTTTAGCTAGTAATTCTATGCAGGGAATTTCATACACACATTTCACAAAGCATGGGTCTAATTATATATATATATATATATAGCTCTATTCTGTTAGTAATATTTGCATTAATTCCTGACCACTGACAATGCTTTTCATGTTCATTTTCAATGCTATTCTATAGTAAAATAATTTACAACCAATTACTATAATTAGAAAAGCATTTACAACATATCACAATGAATGAATAAATGAATGGCTTGGCTTCGCGAACGAAGATTTTGGGCATGGCCCACCACAGTATTTGGTCCATAGACGGCGGGACCAACGTGCAGAGTAAACCTCCAGCCTGTGCAGTGTAGTTTTAAGATGACGTACGACTTGCCCAGGGTCGACCCCACCCTCTAAACCGTAATGTGTGCGTAAACAAGAAGAAAATTAACCAAAACGATGAAAAGGTTTTCTTTGTCTGTCGTTTTTAACCAAACATGCATTAATGAAGGATTACTGGCCAAATATATATTCTCTGTGTACACAAACACACACGAAAACATACATATATTTAATGTGTACACATACACACACACACACACATATATATATATATATATAATCTATTTGATATTATACAGCTGGAACAAATGTTATGAATTGGTAACGCTTTGATTTTGATCTGTTTTTCTCTTTTTATTTCTCGTATATTGACCAGCATCTGGAAAGCGTTGTTCGCCTGGCGCTGATGTTATATTTTATTTCGTTAATGCCTTTTCATCTAACATTAAATCTAAAAGATAAGGGAATGAGGGGAAAAAAAGAAATAACTAAACGCCGAAAACAACACCCCCTTCTTCTTCCCAAAGGACGAAATTACAAGCTTTTTCGAATGACGACCAGTATCCTCCTTGTAAAATCCTCCCCAGACGCCCCCCGAACCCGCATGAATGGTCTTATTAATAACCACGTAGAGAGTTACTTGGTAGCATGAATTCGAAGAACCTCGTAGATGTTGTTAGCTGCGTCCTGAATGTCGGCTGCTCGAACAGTCAGTCAATAATAAGTGCTATAATTGCCCAACAGCGCGATGAATCATGATTGCAATAATTGGAGTGTCGAGTATTTTTGGCAAGGAAAATATTTTCGATGAAAATCTTTCAAGGCAGTTAAAAGACGACAAAGGAATTAAAACATGAGAAGAATTCTCCATAATTAAATTTCAGTCAACGATTTACTCTTTCTCTTCTGCTTTCTCTCAAGACTTCTTGATTCCCATCACTCAACCCTTTTTTGTCGAATTGTCTATTACATTTAATTTTACTTTCCTTTTCTTTCTTTTTATATCTATCTATCTATCTATCTATCTATCTATCCATCTA
>VCCN01005228.1:1309472-1325755 GCA_006491835.1 Architeuthis dux | reverse complement strand
TTTCACCTTCACCGTTCGCGCAGCCAAGTCATTCATTCATTCATACCGTTATGACTGAAATTATTGGCACTGTCTTAGTTTCTTTAGTTCATGGAGGATAATGTTATAAATATTGTAACAGTGAAGATTTCCTGTTAGGTGGAAGCAGTTATAAGTGTTAGGCGGATGAATACACAAGAAGAACTTTCTAGAATTTATATTTAACAATTGACAACAAAATTGAAAAATATGTTATATCCAAACATGTTATATCCAAATGGCATGGAAAAAGTATAACAGAAAAACTATAATTTGTCATGTATGAAAGATAAATATTACATAATAAATATTAATATATTAATATTTATTTCCAGAAAAATCTAGTGGTGATTTCAATCTCGCTGTATTTATTCACATCATAATGTATAGAATTCTTTTGTAGTAGGGGCTCTGCATATTCGGATAATGGTGAAGGCATCTGAATATAGTTTAGAAATCAGAACCAAGATTATTGGGGCCTACAAGCCAGGGAGTGGATATTATGTCATTTCTAAACGACTTACTATCCCCAAATCAACTGCTCGAAACATCATTCTAAAGTTTAAGAGAGAGAAGACTGTTGCATAAACCTGGACGTGGTAGAAAGAAGAAACTGTCGGCCAGAATGTAACCTTCTACGAATTGTAGAAAATAACCCAAGTATTACAACTCAGGACCTCATGAATAATTTGGAAGCCGCTGGAGTGAAAGTAACAAGAAATACGATTACTAGAACCCCGCAGCCCTATCGGGCTTGCTGACATAGTAAGATCCCTTTTCTAAAGGCTAGTCATTTGAAAGCTCGTCTAGCATTTGCAAATGAACATATTGATAAGCCTGTCTCATTCTGGGAGAATATACCATGGCATAGTGACAAGAAATTTGTTTCGAGACGTCAAGGTGAGGCTTTCAATCCAAAGAACACCGTCCCTACAACAAAACATGGAAGAGGGAGTATCATGTCTTGGGGATGTTTCTTTGCAAAAGGAACAGAAAGCTTAGTAAAAGTTAATGGTGTAATGAAAAGAGAGGATTATTGTGAAATACTGGATGTTAACTTGAAGGTTTCTGTTGGAAATCTTAAACTGAAGCGCGGTTGGAGCTTTATGGATGACATTGATCTGAAACATTCTTCTATATTAGTCTATGATAAGAAAATAAAGGTTTTACCTTGGTCTTCACCGAGTCCTGACCTGAATCCAATTGAGAACTTATGGAATGAATTGTAAAAACGTGTAAGAAAATCAGCAAATCTGCAACAACTTGAAAATTATGCACATGAAGAGTGGCAAAATATCCCTGCAAAGGTTTGTTCTAATCTAGTAACAGATTATCGAAAAGGATTAGAAATGGTTATAGCTCAAAAAGGATATACGATTGGCTATTCATTTTCTGCTGCCATTAATTTTGGACATTTCTTTTGTTTACAATTATTTAAAATTAGATATTTAAAATTTCTGTTTATATATTTACAAACCTCATACCTGTAGCTACTTCTGTTTTGCAGGAAATCCTTACTACTCAATTATTTTGGTAATTATTTTCATTAAATTAAGAAAAATTAGACCGTGTCAATAATTTCAGTCATAACTGTATTGCAGCAATCTGATGTTTTGATCTGAAATGTAACATGTTAACATCTATTTTAACAATGTATTTATTTCTCGTTGTTTGATAAAAAAAACAAGTTGCATTTATTTCTTTTTAATACTAATAGTTGTAAAGGCCAGCAAAACAAAACAAAAAAAAACAGTTACCCAGATATATAGCAGATTGTGGGGGGTTATTTACCTAAAAGATACATAGATGTCTTTGGTTCACAGTTTTTTTCAGTGGATCTGTTTTATTAGGCGTTTGTTGTTAACAAGAATTTGGCGTATTGGAATTTGGAGGGGTGTGTGTTTGTTTAAGTGGGTTCTTATAGCGCTCTGATAGGAGAGGTGGCAGGTAATGCGTCTAGATAGAGTAGTAACGGTTTGTCCAATATAAGAATTCGATTGTGGAAGGGCAAGTGAATTCGTATACAACATTAGTTTGAGTTGTGTTTTTTGTAGGCAGGTATATATATATATATATATATATATATATATATATGTGTGTGTGTGTGTGTGTGTGTGTGTGTGCGCGCACCATATATCTTCAAATAAACCCGAGTGAAAAATAGTACATGTTATCTATTTGCCGGGCGTAAAAGAGGTTAAGTATTGAGGCATTATTTTTTATGTGACAAAGCCAATGAGAAAAGCTTAGAAAGTGAAAAGACGATGTTATGGATGAATGTAGAGCCTTTACGGTCACTAATAGCGATATCAAACGTCACTTAAAGTAGCATTATTGTGACTTAAAGAGATATTTCCGTTTTTTAATGTGATCGTACAAATCATTAAAAACTGTAACGGCTGATATTGACGTCAGTAAACGATAGGCGTCGTCACTGCTTGATTTATTCGTAACAAATATTCCAGGCCTTCCAGGCTACATTACTATTAAAATGCATCATCATGCTTCACGTAGGCTGGCACTGGGCAATAATGATGTGACACTCAGCGAGGATGGAACTCACTACACTAGTTTACGAATCACTGAAGACGCCTTACTTAAATATTCTGTAATCTTGGCATAGTCTTGCAAAGGGACACAATAGTAGCGCTCTTAGGATCGAACTATTTAGATTAGCAACGGTCTGAGAAGTTTCCTGGATTCATCATTATTATCATCATCATTATCATCATCATTATCATCATCATCCTTTTAACGCCCGTCATTGGACCTTCCCCAAGATTTGCCAGATCTCTATATCGCGGGCGTCGCTCCATCTTATTTTCTGCCGGCCACAGTTTCGCATATGGTCTCCGGGGACCCACGTTGTGAGTCGTGATGTCCAGCGGTTGTCTGATATTCTTGCAACATGGCCAGCCCATTGCCATTTGAGTTTTCTAATGGATTCTATGATATCTCTGACTCCTGCCTTTTCTCTAATATGCTGTGCTGTCTTCTGGTCTCTCCGTGTGATGTTAAGCATGATCCTCTCTTGTGTGCGCTGCATGGTTCTTAGATTAAGAGTCAATCTTTTGGTTAGGTTCCAAGTTCCATCTCCTTAGATGACTATCGCATTGTTTGTTCCGAGCGAAGCGCCACTGAACTCGGATCTACGTTTGGCTTTGCGACAAATGAGGGCGAAGACAACAATCAAAAGATATACACTTTTTTACCTTGAGATCACATTTTTCAATCGGCAGCAGCTGTCGCTGATTATTGAAATTTAGTATGGCGAGGAGAGAGGGGAGGTTAGATAAATCTCTCTCTTACTCTCAGACAAGATTTTTTTTTCTCAAGTCCCCCTTATTGAAGAGATTTTTTCACAAGTCTCCCGTATTGAAGAAATTTGTTTCACTAATTGTCCGTATTGAAGAGATTTTTTTCACAAGTCTCGCGTATTGAAGAGATTCTTTTCACAAGTCTTCCGTTATTGAAAAATTATACAGAAATCTTCGTCAATAGCCAGTTTCGCTTCGCCCGGACCAGTAATTTATAACAGATTTCTGAATTAAGGTCTCCCAATAAAACCTCTTAATTGTTACTCACCGCAGAGGATTAAGGTATGATTAAACTATTTTACGGTCTCTGTAATTTTAAATAATGTTAATTCATTTTCTTAAACGATATTTGGTATTTAGTTTTGTTGATTTAAAAGTTCCTAGCCCTAATCCTTTGCACAATTTTATGGAAGTCTTAGAAGTATTTTTATGTTCTCTAAACTCTTCATTGTTTGTGCAACCATTCAAGTGTAGTACGTTGTTTACAAGCCTTAGGAACAATTCAGAAGCCAAGCAAATGGGTGCCACATTAACTTACAGTAACTAATATTGTTCAGCGTTTAAAGACTAGTCTATCTCTTCTAACTCAACTTAGAAAACTAATTTTGGAGAAGACTGTCTGTCACTAGCGATGAACAATGATTGTTTTAAGAGAATCCATAACGAAGAAAATTATGACTACATCCAGGACAGACTTTACATTTCAACTTTACATTTCAACCGTTACGTGATCAACGTCTTTTGGCAGCGTGTTGTGTTGGGGGTGATCAATTAAAAAAAACTGGTAAAAAGGGATGAACAATGAATGAGTTACATTTCTCGCATTTTGTTGGGCAGTGATCATTAAGTGTCAATGCTGCCGGATACAAACTAAAGAATCAATTTAGCAAAAAATTACATTGCAAATCGCCCCCCAAAGAAAACCTATGGCGGGAGGGATTTTCAAAAAACAGAGACATAATAAGCAATGGCTGTTTAAATGTCCATTGGTGCGGCCCGTACGCGTGATACATAGCCAGTTAGCCTGGCAGAATCATTTAAAAACTGAAGAAACCTATGTTGACAGTTTTGGTTGACGGTTTCTAATACTGTGTATTGGTGGTATTCAAATGGAATACGAACTCCATAGCAAATTGGTATAGACAACCCTTTACGGTGTAACCCTGAATTAACATTTGCAGTATCAACATATTAAGATGTCAGCATTGTAAAAGGGTATAAAAGCCCAAAACGTGTTAATTTTTATTCAATGCTTGAAGAAAACAATTCGTTTATTAAGTACAATAATTTCCATTTGTCCCATTAGACATTTATGCCGATGAAAAACATAAAGATAGAAGATTACTTCACCTACACGTCTTTTCTGTTCAGTCATGTAATGCGAACTAATATCTGCAAGGGTTTCATACTAGGATGACGTCATTGTCTGGAGTTTTAAAAGTCTGGAAAAGAGATCTGCGGGACATATATATCCAAGCAGTCATAAAACCCCCTGGACATATGTTCCGGGAGTCTCGAAATGGTTAGGCAATTAGAGAGTTTGAATGAAGCATTGGAACAGAAAATACCTCCTTCTGAACAAAGAAATCAACCGGTGATTTTGCTACATGAAATCGCATATCCCAATATTGCAAATGCGACGCAGCAAACGGTCATGGAGGCTGAGATGGGAAGTTTTCCTACATGTAGCGTATTCTCTACAACTGTTACCTTCTGACTATTACTTATTTAGCTCTTGTCTGAGCAGCGGTCCCAACAAGTTGAAGATATCGAAGAATTCCACGAATAATTCCTCTAATCAAAACTGGAATCGTTCCTTTATGATGGAATACACAATATACTTGAAATATGGCATAAAGTCAAAGAAAACTAAAGAGGATTCTTTGATGACTGAATAATAATGTTATTGGAGATGTATTCGCCTGTCTATGAGAGAAAATATGACACACGGTCAGGTTAATTGTGGGGTCCTACACGTGTGGACTAGAACAACAATAGCCAAGTTCCCGCGGCTAGTGTCGCGAAGGGGTCGGAACTACTCCCGACCCTCGTCTTATAGTGAAATGGGGAGATGCTGCCTTAGGGTTAGGATCCAAAGGGCTACGCTTGCCTCGTTTATGTTGCGTACCATCAGAAAACGAGCACACGACTGAGGATTAGATACTCCCCTCTGATCCCAGCCCGAAGGCCGAGAATGAAGGGGAAAGATTACTGTATAATGATGCTATGAATGTATATGAATAGCAGATTTCGTCAAAAAAATGCTGTATACCTTTGCATCAACCTAATGCAAGTGTTTGTCCTATAAACAAATTATCCAAAACATATACGAAAATGGCACTGCAATAATTAGACTACATAAAGATACAATCAAGATACAGATAGCAAAGGGAGTAAGGGATATAATATCACCTATACTATTCACAGCGAGCCTTGAAAGTATCTTTCGGAAAATTGATTGGGAGGGAATGGGAATAAGCATAGATGGAGAATACTTAAGCAACTTAAGATTTGCCGATGACATTTCTATGACGTCAGAAGCATCCGAAGAATTACAAAACATGTTAACCGATCTACATAGTCCCCAAAAAAGTCATAAAGATAAGAGAGATTCTAGAATTGGTTGATGAATACATCTACCTAGAACAGTTAATACAGCTAGAAAAAGACCATGACTGCGAAATAAAACGACGCATAACGATAGGTTGGAAAGCATTTGGTGTGAATAGAGACATTCTATAGTGAAGGATATTATACAACTAATTAAGCAGCAAAAATGGAGATGGGCTGGTCACCTAGAAAGACGGGATGACAATAGATGGGCGAAAAGACTAACCGATTGGTGTCCATGGGACAGTAAACGCAGTAGGAAAAGACCAGACACAAGATGGCGGGACGAGATAGCAAAGTTTGCCGGTTAGACGTGGCAGAGATTAGCACAAGATAGGTCGTCATGGAAGGAGATGGGAAAGGCCTTTGTTCAGCAGTGGACTTATAACGGATGATGATGATGATGATGATGATGATGATGATGATGATGATGATGATGATGATGATGATGATGATAGTCAGGTACATGGCCTTAATTAATTACTTAGTTTTAGCAATGCTCTAGGCGTGAAAAGAAAAGCTTCACTGATTTTACTGTGGGTAGAAGCTAATTGTTGCAAATATATTTAAACTCTGTTGAAAAGTTGACGTTTGGAACTAATTGTTGTTATTGAATAGCATACACAAAGGTGTTTTTTTTTCAACTTCCAAGCGAATCATTGATGGATCCGTCAGTTATAAGTTAATTTGTGGCAGATTTTATTTTTTTATTTATTTTTTAAAACAGGAATTTTGAAAAGAATTTCTACCCAGAAATCGATACGTAGGTATAAACTATTAATGGATCCCTGGGTTGTAAGGTAAGTTGTGACAATATTGACTGTATGTTTGAGTGGAAGGTTAGAATACTGAAACATGAGTTTGTGGTATTCAAATATAATTGTTGAGCATGAAGGATGTACCCAATATACTTGTTGAGTATGAAGAATGTACCCAATATAATTGTTGAGCATGAAGGATGTACCCATTGTCAAGAATTTAACGCTAGGGTTTGGTAATTGTCATTGAATGGTATCGATAGAGTTTTTCCATACTAGTGGAATGATTAATAGGTTCGTGGGTAGTCACTGGAAAGTCACTGTCCTAGGAAGCGTTAGGCAGGCTGTAGTTACGTACAAATGTTTCGCACAAAGAGAATGTCCATTATTCTCTCATGCTTTGCAAGTGAGCACAAGCCGAGAGAATTACGCATATCTAAGACACTGAGCACCCATAAAATGAAGCTTTTATAAGGAGGACTTGGCTATAAAATCCAGAAGCGATTGTTCAACATTCAGGAACGCGGAAATAACGACCCTAAGGATTTGTGTTGCGCCAAAGTTTCCCTGTTTTCATTGTCTTTGGCGCAACGACATTGCTCTTAGGTCATCCACGGGACAGAAACTCCAGATTTGTTACATAATTAGTCAGGTCTGGTTAATCACCCAAAAGAAACCGTCACCTGACCAACGTCATTGGCAGCATGCCATGTTAAAGGTGATCAATTAAAGAATTGAAAACAAAAGTGGTGATCAATGAATAAGTTACTTCTCTCGCCTTTTGTTGGCTCACTAATGAGTCTGAATTTTCAAAAGAATAGCATGAATGCTGTTAGACCAATTATACCAATTTAGCATAAACTTACATTGTAAATTGACACCACTACCCAAAAGAAATATGTTGCGGGGGAACCTTTATTAAACCGCTTTTTATAGACATAATAAAGTGTAAATTTTGACATTTACAACCTTCTAGCTTCATTGAACGCACAACACATACATACATAACCAGCCAACCAGAATCACTTGAAAACTGAAGAAACCTATGTTGACATCTCTGGTTGACGGTGTGTGTGTGTGTGTGTGTGTGTGTGTGTGTGTGAGTTCGTGTTGCTAGATGTTATCAGCAGTATGGCAGTAGGACTTTAATTGGCCTGAGTGTACATTCTATGGCCAAAATGTTTTGGGGGAAATCTGGTGGTAAATCTCTTGGTCAATGTCTTGAGAGAGTGTGCGTGTGAGAGTGTGTGTGTTTGTGTGTGGGGTCTGGGGTGTGTAATGTGCGGATGGTGGTAGCGATTCGTTAATATCGTGTGAAGATGTTAGCCTGTTTGAGTGAGTGTGTGTGTGTTAGAGAATATTAAGGTTTGGTGTGTTGTTAATATCATGTGAAGACGTTAGCCTGTTTGTGTGTGTGTATGAGAATATTTGGGTGTAGCCTGTTTATGTGTGTGTGTGTGTGCGCGCGGAGGATCTTTGTTGCGAAAAAGAGTCTGTATGTGTGTGGGAGGGTCGTGTTAGCCTGTTTGGGCCTGGAACTGTTTTTCTCTTGTGTGTGGGGGCTGGGTAATGTGTGGACGGTAGTAGTGGTTTGTTAATATCGTGTGAAGATGTTAGCCTGTTAGAGTCAGTGTGTGTGTAAGAGAATATTAAGGTTTGGTGTGTTGTTAATATGTGAAGATGTCAGCCTGTTTGTGGGTGTGTGTGTGTGTGAGAGAATTTTGGGGTGTATCCTGTTTGTGTGTGGGGGATCTTTGTTGCGAGAAAGTGTCTGTGTGTGTGGGGGGGGGTCGTGTTAGCCTGTTTGGGTCTGGAATTGTTTTTTCCTCTTGTGTAGATTTTATATTGTTGGGAAATTAGCTGTGCGATGTGTGGTGCTACGTGGTAGAAGCCGGGTCTTTGTGTGATGGTGTCAGTAGTTGCAATGATGGCGGCTTCGATGATTTGGCGTGTCTTTTTGTCATGGTCGTGTTTAACGATTTTTGCTTGTTTCAGGTTGAAGTTGTGGTTGGTTTTGTTGCGGTGGATCACGAGGGCGATCGCCGATGTATACTTTGGGGCAGGTGTCACATGGTATTTCGTATATTTTTCGTATATTTCGAGGGTTGTGTTTCTTTTATATGTTTTTTTAATTAGGTCGCGTTTAGTTGTCGATGTTTTAAAAGCGATGCCCAGTCCTAGGTGTTTCAATTGTTTGCCAAGCGCTGTTGTTTGTGGACTGGCGGGGAGGATGATGCGTCTGGTTGTGTCGTTTATGTCTGTTGATGTGTTGGTGTTAGTTGTGGTTGCGTGGTGTATTTTGTGTGCTTTCCTTCTGACGTTGTGAATAAAGAAGAGCGAGTGGTGCAAAAAACTGCACTACCCGCTTTTCTTTATTCACATCGCCAGAAGAAAAGCACACAAAATACACCACACAACCACAACTAACATTAACAGACCTAAACGACACAGCCAGATGATTTTTGTGGTGTCCGAAAACTAGCCAGCCAGTCAGTAAAAAGTATCTCATGTGTTTGTTCCCGGGCTTTGGGGAGGTGTTCATATACAAATAGTGAAAACCGCACAGTAGGGTGAGTTTTCAGATAGTATTAAGTATATAGAAATTAATATTTCCAGACTTGCTCTATATGAATTAGTGCGAGACTTTTTTCTCCTTTCTATTACGCTGAACGCCTTCGTTTCTCACTTTTTCTACACCGGTCGAATATAAATAAATTCTCGAATAAAAGCTTTCTATATGGTGTCCCAAGAGTAACTCCCGATTTGTCCCAAAATTAATGTCGGTTCTAAGGGAAGCAACCCGTCCGATTAATTATCAAGAGTATTCAATTTTTACTGGTAATTTTAGGTGCACTGGCGTGCTTCCCTTAGATAGAACTGACGTTAATTCTGTGACAAGTCCGTCGTTACTTTTGGGACACCCTGTATTAAGAACGTGATTTCAAGCGGATTGTTCCGAAAAACAAAACAGAGAACCCAACGATCCGTTTGAACACCGACCTTTGACGCCCGTTGGAAGTGCGTAATGTTTTCAGCCTCAAGGCAGGCCATTCATAAAGAGTATGACACCCAGTGAGGATCGAACTCTCAACACAAGCTAACTGGGCCTACAAGACGAGCTTGCTAACCATCGACCAACGGTAGGCGCTTATCCTTTACTTCCTATTTTACTCTTCTCTCTCTCTCTCTCTCTCTCTCTCTCTCTCTCTCTCTCTCTCTCTCTCTCTCTCTCTCTCTCTCTCTCTCTCTCTTATCTCACCAAACATTTTCTTTCTTTTTATTCGTATCCCTTACTCTCTCTCTCTCCCTCATTTTCTTCTTCTTCTTCCGTTCTCTTTCTGTCTCTCTACTCTATTTATCTTTTGCTTTCTCTGTTGCCATTCTCCCCCCTCTCCTCTCTCTTGCTCTCCCCCTCTCTTTGCTTATGTTTATACCGACGAAGCCGCTTAGCGTGATCACTTTAAGACAAAGTATTTTAGATAACAATAACCAGCTGATACCATTAAGCAAAAGATATAACAATTGGAACAATTTAAATTCATTGTTATTAATTTACATTCTTTGCTATAAATTTATTGTAATGTAATTAAATGTATTGTCATAAATAACTTCACATTATAAAAAAAATAATACGAAATTAATATAACGTTTCAATTCGTTTTAAAGAAAGCGGTTTGGACGGACTGATTTTGATAAATATGATTGTTTGATAACATTATCCGTGATTATAACGAACAGCTTCCTCTGTATTCACTTTTGTCGTTCCCCTCTTTCTCTTGTTTCTCTTCACTTCCCCCTCTCTTTAAAATCTCTCTCTCTCTCTCTCTCTCTCTCTCTCTCTCTCTCTCTCTCTCTCTCTCTCTCTACTGCGCACCCCCCCTCTTTTTACATTTACTTGCCGACACAACTATTTATTTGTCCAGGTCTTCTCCCTTGTCTCCGTTCATCCCTTCATCCACCATTTACGGCGGAAATTACGATAAATTGATTCTCGTCCGTGCCAGACACAACTTTTCGTTTTTCATTACCATGGCAACGAGCCAGAGTCACGGACACTAAGGCCAATCTTTCAATTTCAGTAAATAAAAAAAAATAAAAATTGGAGGGTAGCCTGCCATGCCCAATGGTAAGCAAAGCTCGTATCACAAGACTAATTCGCCAGTGTTAGTGAGTCCCACCTTTCGTTGGGTGTTCCATTATTGTGACCGTATGCCAAGCTAAGGATAAGCTTGGACAATAATTTGAAATCTCTCTTAGTACAATGGTTAGCAAACTCGTCTTGCAGACGAATTTGCGAGTGTAGTGAGAGCGAACTTCACTGAGTGTTCCAGTATTGTGACCTTGTGCCAAACTAAAGCGAAGCTTGGAAAATCAGTGGAAATCTCTCATAGTACAATGATTAGCAAATTCATCTTGTAGACTAATTTGGGTGTGTAGTGAGAGCGATCTTCACTGAGTGTCTCATTATCGTGACCTTGTGCCAAACTAAAGCCAAGCTTGGACAATAATTGGAAATCTCTCTTAGTACAATGATTAGCAAATTCGTCTTGCAGACTAATTTGCGTGTGTAGTGAGAGCGATCTTCACTGAGTGTCTCATTATCGTGACCTTGTGCCAAACTAAAACCAAGCTTGGAAAATAATTGGAAATCTCCCTTAATACAATGCTTAACAAATTCGTCTTGCAGACTAATTTGCGTGTGTAGTGAGAGCGATCTTCACTGAGTGTCTCATTATCGTGACCTTGTGCCAAACTAAAACCAAGCTTGGAAAATAATTGGAAAATCTCCCTTAATACAATGGTTAGCAAATTCGTCTTGCAGACAAATTTGCGAGTGTATCGAGAGCGATCTCCGTTGAGTGCTCCATTATTGTGACCTTGTGCCAAACTAAAGCGAAGCAAATTTATCTTGTAGACTAATTTGCGAGTGTCGTGAGCCCGATTATCATCGAGTGCCTTATTATTGCGGCTTTGTGCCAGGCTAAATCTAAGCTAAGCTCATTAAATAAATTAGAAGCTCCCCGTAGTACAATGATTTGCAAACTCGTCTTGCAGACTAATTTGCGTGTGTAGTGAGAGCGGTCTTCACTGGGTGTCTCATTATCGTGGCCTTGTAACTTAAGCTAAGCTATGCTTATACAATAATTTTGAAGCCCCCCCCCTCTGTACAATGGTTAGCAAATGTATCTCGTAGACTAATTCACGCTTGTAGTGAGTACTATCATATCGTGGTCTTGTGCCAGACCAAACTAGGCTTAATACATATACTACATCTTTAGTACGACGTCACACTATCTGAGAAGGTCGCTATGAAGCTAATGCTAGCAAACTAGTCTTGCAGACCATAGTAAATTCGATCCATTCTGAGTGGTCCACAGTTCCATTTAGCCATGCAAAACTAAGCCAGGTGAATTGACCTGCTTCATAGAGAATAGATAGCTGTTTGTTTCACACCAGTTGGAGATTAGTCGCAACACAATTCCCTACTTCTCCCATTTTGGCTTTGCGCTGGACTAAGCCGAGTTTAGTAAATCACAAATATAGTAAATGTATACCAAAGTCGCTCGAAAAAACGTTTTTAGTTTAATTATTTCCTGAAAATAGGTTCAAAGAGCATAGAGGATTTATTAGAAAGGGTTCAAAACAATTTAATGATTTTGAACGAAGCCCATACAAAAAGCAGACAGCAAGTCTGGCCAATACACATTTTTGAAGGATTTCATTAATTTTCAAAGTAGTCCATGTTAAACGTATTCATAAATTCTAACCGTAATCTTTTAAAGGAAACAAATAAATAATTATTGATATTTACAAAATATTGCTTAGTCTGGCATAAGGCCACAATTATGGAGTGCCCATGAGAATCAAACTCACTACAGTAGTAAGGATTGTTTACTAAGTTTAGATTAGTCTGGCTTGAGGCCACAAGTTTGGGGCACCCAAGATAATCGAACTCACAACAGTAGTAATGGGTATTTACTAAGTTTAGTTTTGTCTGGCATAAGGACACAATTGTGGGGGATCTGTCAATGACCGAAGCAGCTACAATAGTAAAGGCATGCATAAGAAGCTTGCTCCGCGGTGAGGTTCGCTGTGGTTATTGTTTTTAACGACTGCACTTGTGTTCAGTCAACTACAAAACTATACGACCTGAAATGTTTCTGACCTACATCAGTTCTAATGGTAAACAAAGGCATTACATAAACAACCATCGCAGCTAATCTCATTATATAATATGCCACATGTTTGTCTATATTTTTTGTCTATAACATTTGAAGACCACACTGGAAAAACGATCAAACTCACGTTCTTATCATTTTAAATAATTTGGATTTTAAACTTCACAAATCTAATAGTTCTTTTAGTGGATGGGTAAACTTAAAAGCTAAATAACCGTTGAGTCTGATCGTTTTTACAGTTGTATTGTAAATAGCTATACAGTTTAACAGTAGTCAAACTGTTGTATAGCGGGGTTAATGTCCTGAACTTGGATAGAAAGGAAACTCGAAGAGTTGCTTGTAAAAATAAGCATACATCTTTGTCGGCCGGAGAGTGAAGAGTGGGAGAGAGATAATGGGTGCCGAGACACCGTTCCCAACAGGTCTGCCCTATGGCTGGGTCTCTGTCCTCTGCTTTTGGATCTCAGTTTTCTGTCCGGGTCTGTTCTGTGTTCGGGTCTGCTTTATAGGTTTCTCGACCGCCACGCAGGTGTCATTTCCGCTTTCCACATCCTGTTTGTTGGACACCCACACATATACCTATTTCCTAAGGTGACCAGGTCACTTACATTTCCGCACAGGTGTTTGACCCCGGAATAACCTTTTCGTGGCAGTATATCATAACAAAACCTAGTTGGGGTAGTAACTAAAAAAATGCAAGAAATGGAGTTTGATCATTTTTCCAGTGTGGTCTTCATTTGTCAGGGGAGATAACTATTGAATGCAAATTGTAGAGCAGTCTCGCTTACTACGATATTCAATTGCAAAATTATTTAAATACTGTCATTTTTTTGACGACACGGGTAAACTAGTAACAAAAATAATTTTCCCAAATCTGAGAAGTGATTTATCAACATTTACAAAATGATGGATTCAGAACAGTATATACAGCACTGAAAGAAACCAGACTGTGGCGCCGTTAGAGTGTCATTCTTTTTTCATTTATCTATTCGATAGCTTTTATGCGTCGTATGTAATAACCGGCAAACAGGCGTTATTCATTCTCACGATTTTAATGCCGGCTCTCATAAATTCATAATAAGAGAAGAGAAAAAGAAATCGCGCCAAAACCTGGCCGGTAATAATATGATTACTAACGCAGCGACGCCATTTTTGCAATGAACGGTTTAATCAATGTAAAAGGCGTCAGTCAATATGGCGACTGCTCTTACGCTAGCTGGCTCGCTTGCCTACTTTCTCCTGTATCAAAGAGGCTTTCATCGAAGGGTCAGCGTCCCTGGCCTCTCGTTTCAAATCTAATAAGAGTCTAAATGGTGAATGTACTATACATTTCATTAGAGCTGATTATGCCGTATAGTCTTCAAGATCGTTTACACCTACATTACCTCAGGCCGCTGATGATATCGGATTATTGTGGGTTTTTTCTTTCCTTTTCGAACGTTTTATAGACTGAACCGGCGTCTACCGCAGACAGATGCATCGATTTGCGATTAAGAATTCGTGTACGAGTCGACTTTTTAAAACTAACATCTTTCGGCACAAAATTACGGGCTGACCTTCACTTCTTTTAACGAAGCTAGTTGGTAATAACGAAACTAATGGATTGTACTTTCGTTAGATTGAAATCCATCCACGATCGAAAGGGCTATAAACAACGCTTAGATTTAGATATCAAAGATATTTATGTCTCAATTATTGTGGCCACCGCATTCACACTGACCGAGCAAGTCATTCTTCTCGTCTCATGCAAGGTTTGTTTTGGCAAAACATCGCATTGTATTTGTCAGCCGTCCAGATTTGGCTCCTTGGCGTTTCCCAAAGAGATTTCAGACACCGTGGCCGAGATTAAGGAGAACGCAGCGAGGCAGCTCATGGCGATATCGAAAGAGTACTCAGCAGAAGTTTTTGAAAGGTGTAAAGGATCCTGGGATAAGATATTAGGGAAAATGTATCATATTTAATATATAGTTGCAGTAACCATCTTCAGTCAATCTTGTATTAACTATAGTTCAATTCCCTAAAACCTGAAGAGGATTTGAAGGATATTTATAACGTGTTTATAGTCTATTACCAATAGTAGGTCAAGACAGGGAGAATGAGATACTGGCAATTATAATGAAGAAACAAGCGTGGATGCTGCAGGGTCAAACTCCACTCTTACTTCTATTACACATGATTACTGCAACTTTTGTATTGTATATATAATAAATAAATTCGTAAATATATAAGACTTCTCAGGTTGGTTCAGTTGGTAAGAGAGCAGCGTAGCAATCACTTGGTCATGATTTCCAAATACGGCAGGGAAATGTTCATTTTTATGCATCTTTGGTTTAACGTGTCGGGATAGACAAACATCTAAGAGTTTACTCCCCTAAATTAGGTGAGGATTATTCTTGTTCTTGTTATGGGGAAATCAACTACAACTTGGACTGGAGTTTGACAGCGAAGACAACTCAGGACTCAAGACTTACGCCCGTCGTTGTGGTGTTTGCTGCGCGTCTCGGCATGATTCGACACATGTATCGTAACTGAATTATTTTATTTATAGGTCACTATAGATTTATTATATCCCGTTGAGCCGGCGTTATTAGATTTGACAACGCATGCTGTTGATTAAGTTTTCAAGGATTGGAACACGAATTCTCCTGGGCCGTTGCCAAAACCAAGTAAAACGTAGAAAGCTGTGTCTTTGATACTTCAAACAATATTCGTGATGTTTAGGTGTTTTCGACAGGTTTGTAAGAAGAATCCGTCTCGTTTCTTGTATTGTTATTTACTAAGCTTAGCCTAGTTTTGGCACAAGGCTACAAGCATGGGGCGCGCAATGAGGATCGAACTATCTACTCAGTAGTAATGATCTGTGAAACCAGCTGGCTAATCATTGCTCCAGGGCGAGATACCCAGTTCCTGGTGTTGCGATCATTAGGTATAGTGTAAGTCATCTATTTCTATTTTTGGTTAAAACACACATGCAGTTAAATTGTTTCTCGCTTAATGACTTGCCTCTGTCAAGGTTGAACATTGGTGTAACAGCTTTTCTTTACTGTTACTACTGCTGGGGGAGGTAAGGCAGTTATGGGAGAGTGGTTTAACGAAGTGCTCATTCATCCACGCTCAAAAATCGTAGCAGGCCAGTGACTTGAAGACATCTGTCGATGGAGAAGTGTGCTGACATCTGGAAATAATAAACGTCTTTTTGGCTTTATTTGTTACAATGATTGATCTGCCAGACTGTCAGGTTTTGTTTCCAATATCAGGTATTCTGGTTTTATTTCTTATTTTAAGTGTCATTTATGTATAACAAACATAGCTTATTTAATTTATTATAAAAATAATTATTTTATGATAATGCATTGGAAATAAGATAGATAGATAGATAGATATGAAGAGACTAAGATATA
>VCCN01005228.1:1086598-1098885 GCA_006491835.1 Architeuthis dux | reverse complement strand
GTTATTTTAAAATGCTCACGTGTAAAAGGTTATTTTTAAATTGCTTACGTGTAAAAAGTTATTTTCAAATTGCTTACGTGTAAAAAGTTATTTTAAAATTGCTTACGTGTAAAAAGTTATTTTTAAATTGCTTATGTGTAAAAAGCTATTTTTAAATTGCTTACGTGTAAATAGTTATTTTTAAATTGCTTACATGTAAAAAGTTATTTTTAAATTGCTTGTGTGTAAAAAGAACAGAAAGTAGTTATTATTCCCTTCAAATTTTGTTTTTGTGACCAGGGGAGCGATATTTTGAGATTTACCTATTTCAAACTGTACTACGGGTGAATTTGCATATTATTATTTACATTTTAAAAATATCACTTTTTTCAGAAAAACAACATATGAATCTAAATTAACATGTATTTACACTAATGTTAACGAAAGGTCATAACAAAAGAATTAGAAATGAGTGTTTTTTCTAGATTCACGATTGTACTATATTCGGAGGAGCATGTTAATGGAATTGTATGCTAGTGAAAGATATAAAAATAGTTATTCAAAAAAGACATGATAACATAAAATGACAATGCATAAGATGACATAACACGACATAAGATGACATAACACGACATAAGATGGCATACGACGACATAAGATGGCATACCATGATATAACATGACATATCACGACGTAAGATGACATAGCATGACATAACATGATATAAGATATCATAATATGTCTCAACATGGCATAGGATGACATAACATGACATAAGATGACATAATATGACATAAAGATAAAATATCGTTTTAGATAACACCGTACAACGCAATATTTATCCCTTTGTAGCGAGTGTTATTTTCTAATTGCTTATGTCAAGGATATGGGTCTCCAAGACGGTAGGGACTTACAAAATGACCAAATAACTATTTTAAAGGTTTTTGTTAAAGAAAAAATAGTTGGCTTAATTTAATTATTCAAATGATTCTTCGGACAATTGAACTCCTTCTTGTTGTCTGTGTTGTAAACACGGCGTTTCGGCCGATCCATTCTTCGGCCTTCTTCAGGTGTAAAATCCGAGTGTTGAGAAGCGGAAGCCACATCGGGTTGAACTCCGCACTTGTCTGGCTAATGCTGATTATCTAAGATGTTCTAGAGAAAAAAAACTGCCGTAAAAATATAATTTTGAACATGGCAGCTTTTAATGTAGTGTTTCGGCACAAGAAGCCGTGGACAAAAGGGGAGATGACGACCTCCCTTCCCATTTGATGATGGATGGAGAAAGCCCCCCCCCCCCTCATCATGTCTGGAGATGTTCATCCTCTAATTATAAAACTAACCAGTCCCAGTATTTTATTCAATTTAGTAAAGTATCATACTTATATTTTAAAAACCATTCATATAAGTTATGTATATCAACTCGGTGAAGTATAAAAATGAAGATTTCTCGTCACATGCATTTCGAGTTTTGCCCCCACCCCCCACTTTCTAAGAACTAGAAACGCCACTGTTAATTCTCAAAACTATAGAAACTATCTTTAATTTAATTATTTTAAACATCACTACAAAGGCAATTCGCGACATTTACAAGGAATTAATATCAGTCTTCATCTTTAAGAGATTTGTCATTAAATCAGGGCTTTTTTCCCCGACGAAACCTTTAAAACATCTGCTTCAGTTGTTCCACTTAATTCGGGGATAATTTTCGTATGTATATCAAGTGGTTTAAAACAATAACCTTAATTCTTCGACTGACAATGACATATTCCGGCCATTCCTGGGCAGATAGCGGAAGGGTGTATAGCAAAATAAGCACTTCAGACAAGGCATTATAATTTCCGGTGATTTTACAAATTTGGGGCTGAAAACCAGGTCGTTGAATTCTGAGAAACCAGGGATTTAATATTTTCTTCCCGGTTCACTTGTAACAACGAGTGTCACCGATCCTATATTCGTAGTTCGAAGGCATTTACTCTGAACAGTGTACAACTGTACTACCAAGTGATTATACGCTGATTTATTCGAACTGGTGTCCTCGTCTTGGTTATTATAGTCACAACCAGGGCAATTTCTTTTATTTCGTTCCGATCCACGGCTGGCAGGCATCCGGCCAGGGATGCCAGATTTTAAGCCAAATTTCACGAATTTGGCTTTTTTCAATCATGTTTGGTTCATAATTTCAGTTTGGCTTTTTAGCCATTTTCTGGCATTTCTTTTCACTTGGATGGCTTTAAAATATTATTTTTGGCTATAAAGTTAGTTGGAAACGGAAATATTTAGCCACTTTTTCACCATTTACAGCTGTTGTTCCCTCCGGTCTTATTTAGTAACAATCTGGGAATTTCGAACCAAACCTTTTATTCAATCCACGGGGATATATTGTTCTCATTCCACTGTCCATACCGTAGAATATCACGTATCAGTTAATTTTCCCAGTACAGGAATCCAACACTTTTCAAAAGATCGCTTTACACCAGCTTTTTTGCTTTTACGAAAAAAGACGAAAAGCGAAAATAGCGTTCAGTGTTTGTTTGGCAGGGGGCCGTTATAGAGGCACCGTGCACCGTTTCCTACAGGCCAGTCTTCTGTACCTCCCACCACCCCAATCTCCGACGACTCGGCCTAACATCAGTACCATTTTGGGGGTCTGGGAACGCTAACAGAATGTTCCCATATAAATTAATAGCAATTGTTTTTCCGCTTTATGCTATTTCGACTTACCAAATGTTTTTATGGGAACGCTTCATTTTTGGGTAGCTGGGGAAACTTGTATTACCAAGTGTAAACAAATACTTAATTAAACCATAATGTCTTTCCGGCTTTGCGTGCACGGATTAAATAGCTGATCCTAAACACTAGCACGACTATTGGCACGTTCTTTCTTTTTTGCTGATAACATAAAGTTTATGAAAATTAACTTTAATATTCTTTTAAATGGAATTTTAGACAGGAGTGTCAAGTCGCAAAGTCTGGGAGAATATCTACAGGGTGGCTGAGAATTAACTCCCTATCATAAATTATATGTAACTTTTGTATATCCATTGATCTTTTCACTGGGATTAACCTGGGAATCAAAAGAAATGTCCAATAGGGAGTTTCTTTTCACACACTCTGTACGGGTTACGGTACTTTTAAAGTGATTTTAGACCAAAGTGATTTAGACAAAACTGATATTTGCTAAAGTGATGTAGACAAAATTGATTTTAGACCAAAGTGATTTAGACAAAACAGATATTTGCTAGAGTGATGTAGACAAAAGTAATTTTAGACCAAAGTGATTTAGACAAAACTGATATTTGCTAAAGTGATGTAGACAAAAATGATTTTAGACCCAAGTGATTTAGACAAAACTGATATTTGCTAAAGTGATGTAGACAAAAATGATTTTAGACCAAAGTGATTTAGACAAAACTGATATTTGCTAAAATGATGTAGACAAAAATGATTTTAGACCAAAGTGATTTAGACAAAACTGATATTTGCTAAAGTGATGTAGACGAAAGTGCTGTACCCGCTGTACATGTATTATTTATATGCATCTGTGAGTCCCCCTCTCTACAAATAATAGCACCATTGAGTCTTGAATCATAAATCCATATTTTTAATCCATATTTGCTTTAAATGCGCCTAGCCATTAAGCTCAGCATCTTCGGAATTTACTCGTGAGTTCAAAGCAGAAACAAACGTTCTCTAACTGAACTGTTAAACCTTTCGCTAGTAAATATAACGATATCCACAATTTTATGAAGCCTCAACGACCCAGATGTTTGTAATCTGTAGATTCTCGCACGGACAAATGTGTTTATTTGTTTTAACGCTTGAAATGTGAAGATGTATCAATTAACATTCCTCAGAATAATTGCTTAATGAAGCCACCGAAAATACGCTGTATAAAAGTAGATGAAAAACGCTAATTGATTCAACACCTGCCTGATATTATCCGGGATCACCAAGGTCAAATTTTAGGAGGAAATATTGCTCTCTCAATTAAAATATACATCGCGAATACTCAAATCTGACACAAGAAATTGAACTCACTGTCCATAGCATTACCTTTCTTGCTTTCACGCACGCCTGAGGATCAAAGAACGTGCAAATAGTTGAGCTTGTGCAGGGGTTCTCTCTGAGGGCGTTGGTTTGTTTCAAGGGGGCATTGAGGTTGCTAGGGACCTTAAGGGGAGATTCCATAAATATATGTTATTTTGTGGAGATTCCATAAATATATGTTATTTTGATTTACAAATGGCTGTCGTAGTATCTGCTTACAAACGATAAGGAATTAGCATTAATTCATCCAGCTCAACGTTCACACTAGTAGTAAGGATTTATGTTGTATGTAATTTACTTTTTAATACACCTTTTAAATTGCTTTGCAGTCACAATTAATTTGATAATGAGCACCCATTAGAAATTCATTGATATACTTACTATAACATTTTCCTTAATAAAACCTTTGAACTGAATGTCCATGTTTTTCTTCATAATGACAAGCTACCACATGTCTCTAAAACATATGTGTTGAGTACTGTTCATATTTAAACTAGAGAGAGAGAGAGAGAGAGAGGGAGAGAGAGAGAGAGAGAGAGAGAGAGAGAGATGGGGGGCGCATTGACATGTAGCTAGGTGTCAAAGGTGGACGTTGGGCTGAAAAAGGTTGAGAAACACTGTCCTAGCGTTTGGGATCAGCTAGTTAAGTCAGACACGCAAAGCAGCAAAGACATTTTGATATGAAGTCTCCGTGAAATCCCCTACTACTTTCTCGAGGGTTTTATGATCCTTTCTATATATATATATTTCACATGGTTCACATTCAGACCTCTTGAAAATAAACCGGTTGAGGCCTAGAACCTAACATTATATATAATTTCGGATATTATTAAATATCTAAAAACTTCTTTACTTTTTACCTTTTTTCTGAAATCTATTAGACCGTACTTGCAGAATTGAACAATCCTTTTATCTCTCTCTCTCTCTCTCTCTCTCTCTCTCTCTCTCTCTCTCTCTCTCTCTCTCTCTCTCTTATATATATATATACTAGTCGTGGTACCCGGCGTTGCCCGGGAAAAAAGTAATCAATACTTAGGTGATCAATACTTAAAGGTCATGTGGTAAATTCTAACTCAGAGCTTCTCAAAGTAGGGATCGCACCCTTCGGTTTGGTTGAAAATGCCAAATTGACCTGACCTATTCTTAATCTTAATGCTTGTGAGTAAGGAAGGTTTTCTTTGAGGTATTTGGGATGAGACGATTCAAAGTGGAGATAGTTGTGGGTGTCAATGGGTTTAGTTTAAAGTGTTATTTGTAATTGTCTATTTTCATAAATGTATATTAATGTGTCTAAGAATGCAATTGATAGTGTAGATTTTATATGTTCAAATTAGATAGTGTTTCATTTTTATGTTGTGTAGGAATTCGTTAATACCCCCTGTATATATATAAAGAATATATCGTCTATAAATCTAGTATAGAATAAGCAGTCATCATTAATTTCCGGGTATATGTAGGTTTCTCCAGATTTTCCCTTATAGATAGTAGCGTATGATAGTAGCGTATGACAGTGCCCATAGCACAACCTTTGAACTGGAGAAAATGTCTCCCATTGAAGTCAAAGCTGTTAAGGGTTAATATAAGTTTCATTAGTGTTATTAATACTTCTGTACTTGATTCTTTTAGTGTTCTGTTATCTAAGCATTCATTTAAGACTGATATACCTTCGTCATGTGTAATGTTCGAATATAGTGATCTAACATTGATTGTGACTAAAATTGCATTTTGTGGTATTTTATTAATGTTTTTACTTTTGTTTAAGAGATCTGTTGTATTTCTTATGTAAGATTTAACTTTTATAGCTATGGGTTGTATGTAGTGATCGACGTATTTGGATATTTTAGTTGTATGGCAGTTAATTGAGGAAATTACAGGTCTGCCAGGTTCCGATTTTAGGCACGAATATAGTGCGGCTCTCTTATGTCGACAGTATGAAATCAAATGATGGATAATTTTATATCCAATCGATAGAATATGATAATTATAATGACACTTATTAGTGAGAGCCTATATTTGCCCGGCGTCGGTGTGAGTGACTGCTAAACGAGCGGCCTAAATCGTAAATGTGAATAAAGAAACGAACTCCGTGCGGGGATCGAACCCGCGTCCACCTTGGAAGCGGTGCTGCTCTACTGACTGAGCTAACGATATGTGTGTGTGTTTGGAAATGGCTACATTTGAGCATACTGAGGTAAATCTGGGCATGTATGAAAAGATAAGGCTACAAACTACGAATTCTTATAAGGACGAGGTAACCGATCCTAAAAAGTTAATGTATAATAGTAACAACACCTCTTATCAGGGAACTGATCTGAAAGGATCAATGGATAATCCTTAAAACGTCTCAAAGTACTATAGTAACAACACGTTTTCTCAAAAATTCAGACAACAGCACATAAATAAATTTGAACAGACGGATAACGACAAAGGTACAAATGACATCAGTTGATAAATGTTCAGACGGTAAATGCTAAGTAAAATTCAGAAACATAATATATTCCCCCATATATTATGTTTCTGAATGTTACTTAATCAAAACTATCTATGTAGTGAACAGTGTGATCTTTTCTGTCTGTTCCTTCCTGTTTTTTGTCTGCAAGAGAGCACAGATACTACACTTCGATCCTAGACAGAGCTCCCAGATACTCTGATCCTAAGCAAAACTACCGACCCGTACCTAAATAATCCCGTCATTCTTTTACGGGTACCATGTTCGTGAATAAATATTCGGAAGTTTCTATTGCCCGCCGACGTTGATCGAACCCTAGTACTTGCCTTTCGCTATCAAGATATCCGCCCACCGTGCTAGTTATATAAGCAAACATGTAAACAAATGATTAAGATTAGTAGATATTGATTCGGGCCAAAACTGAAAAGCAGATTCGAAGCGGAACGACAGCCAATAATTAAATGAATGGAGAGAGATAAAACGACCAATAAGTGTCTGAAGCATCGAGATATCAAATTGATATTTGTCTGCAGCCACAATCAATAGGCGTTAGCTTTATCGTCTTTCTGTTTGCCTGGGTTGCTATGTCGGAAATTACTGATTATTGCAGATTATCTATATTCGATAAAATACCAAACCAGGGTGGTATCAATCTCTTTGTCAGTCTTCCTTTTTATTTAGCTCGCTGCTTTGAAATCCGTCTGTCTGTATATACCTGTCTGTGGCTTTTTTCACGGATGATCAATTAACAAGCTCGCTTCCGACGCCAGTGGTCGGTGTGTGAATCTATATAAAAGCTTGGTTTCCGCACAAAGGGGCCCAAAAAGCTTTATGAATAGTAATTCACCTATTGCATTTCTACTAAGATTATACAGTAACAAATCTCACTAAACGTTGGAGAGGGGCCACATAAGGAGCCAAGCTCCCAGGGCCCTCACATTTCCAGCTACGCCTCTGTCCGGATAATAATTTTCTGTAAAAAATAACTCGTTTGTTTTTGTCATTTAGATTAATGTAAAAGTCGTCTTTTTAATTCTTTGTAGTCTACAAACTCGTAGGCACCTACCAAGAGTAAGTGAAGCCAATCTCGCAGACTATTACTTCCGTAGTGAGTTCAATCCCAACTGGTTACCCGACCCGTGTGGCCTTGTGCGAGACTAAAGGTGAGTTTGGTAAATACCAAAAGGAACCAAGCTTAAAGCGATAGTTAGTAATCTATATAGTCTGGTCACCTATTTGCTATAGTAAAACCGATGCTCAATGGTATTCTACTATTGTTGCCTTGTGCCAGACTGGGGTAAACAATGAATATCGACAATCTTTGTAATAACGCACTTCGGAGAACGGCCATCTTTAATGACTAAAAGCGCCTAGATTTTTCAAATACAAGTGGCTAAAATTGGGTAAATTTAATTTCCAGGTAACTGTATACACTCCAGAAACTCATAGAGGCTCCAAAAAGTATAAATATACAACGTATTGATCAGATATTAACGTTCAAATAACGTTATTCTCGGTCCAATGATCTAAACGTTCAAAAAGCGTTATTCTCGATCTAAAAGTATCGTTCTTTATATTTATATTAGAAATATTTATTTTATTTATATTTATTTATACTTTTTAGGACATTTGTATGAGTTTTGGAGTGTATGCAGTTACCTGGAATTGAAATATACCAAATTTTAGCCATTTAAAAAAAATCTAGCCACTTTTAACCATTCAAAATGGCCGATTCAAAATAGCATTTCTCCCAAGTGCGTTATTGCAAATATTGCCTAAATATCTATAGGCGCCTCGATGTAGAATAATTCTTAGCCGTCTATTTTCGCATATCATTACTACTGCTGCAAGTTGGATTCACAATAGGTACTCTATGGTTGAGGCCTTGTACCAAACTAAGCTAAGCAGCACTAAAAGAATGACCTTTACAGATTATCTATATTCGATAAAATAATGCACAAGGGTGGTATCGATCTCTTTGTCGGTCTTCTTTTTATTCGCCTCACTGCTTTGAAATCTGTCCGTCTATCTATCGACCTCTCTCTGCAGTCGTTTTTCGTGGCCGTGAAAATAACAAGTTTGAATCAATATATAAGCTGGGTTTTCTCATAATAATCTTCATTCAACCAATCCTTTTATTCATTTATTTATTTATGTACCGTATATTTGTGAATATAAGTCGACCGTGAGTATAAGGCGAGGTCAAATGAGAGTAGAAAAGACAAGTAAATCAGACGACTCGAATATAAGTCGACCGTGTGTATAAGACGAGGTCAAACCAGAGTAGAAAAGCGAAGTAAATCGGAATACTCGAATATAAGTCGACCGTGAGTATAAGACGAGGTCAAATGAGAGTAGAAAAGCGAAATAAATCGGAATACGCGAATATAAGTCGACCGTGAGTATAAGGCGAGGTCAGATGAGAGTAGAAAAGCCAAATAAATCGGTCGACTCGAATATAAGTCGACCGTGAGTATAAGACGAGGTCAAATTAGAGTAGAAAAGCCAAGTAAATCAGACGACTCGAATATGTCGAGCCCAAAACCATAATCAAGGCATTTGATGATTTCGGCTTAGCGAGAAAAAACAAAACAAAAACAAACTCACAAGTTGGCTCCATATTTTTTATTGAACACCAACTAAATATAAATAAATGACAGGTCTGGCTAGTCAATCAATAGAAACCGTCATGCGACCAACCCTTTTTGTTGGGGGTGATCAATTAAAAGATTGGAAAAAGGAGTGATCAATGAATAAGTTACTTCTCTCACGTGTTGTTGGGCAGTGATCACTAAAAATGTCTGAATTTTCAACAAACAAACGTAAATGCTGCTGGACACAAACTAAGGGACCAGTTCAGCATAAACTTTCATTGCAAATTGAACCCCTCACTATAAACCTATTTAGGGGGTGAATTTAAAAAGAAACATCTTTTTTAGACTTAATAAGGAGCAGCTCCATTGGTGCGGCCTGTACGCGTGATACATACATGATACATAGCCAGCCAGCCGGACCAACTTAAAAACTGAAAAAACCTATGTTTACAGTTTTTTTGTGACAGTTTTTGTTGCGGTTTCTAATAACTTGTAAATGTGATCTTTATTTATTCAAAAAGTAGCAAAGAAAAATGACAAACCAATATAGAAGGATTTCACTGAAATCCATAGAAGTCTTCTTCATCAGATTCGGCAAACAACTGCCGGGCCTGTTCTGTCATGACGTCATCATGAGGGTCATCATGAGGGTCATCATGAGGGTCATCTTCTATTGTAAGTCAGCTTGGTCAACAGATTCTTGCCACAGGATGTCATCTTCTGTTCCATCCATTCCGTTGCTGATTCCACATTTCTTAAAGCTGTGCTGGGCCATTATGATCTTTCACTCGGACATGTTGTCCATTCCTTATCACTGACTTGACTATGAGTGGAGGTGTTAAACCCTCGACTTATATTCAGAAATATACAGTCAATTTATTTCCAACTCTGTGGAATCTACACACTTATAGACATATACTCGTATTCCAGTTCGATCTACACTGGGGACCCCACATTGGTTGCCCTATGCCACGCTGGTGTTTAGAGTCTAGACTATATACCAGTGATTTTCAACCTTTATCTCACGGCATAGTGAGCCAGGCACACCATCAGTATCTCCCGCCTCGTATGGCTGGCAAGGGAGATCGACGGTTCTACACTAGGGAATCACAGGAGAAAATGTAAAACTGCCATTTGAGCCTTTAATGAACAACACATGTATTTATTGCATCATTGAAAAAAAGAGAGTAATAAAAGTACCGGTAATGTCAAAACGTATTCAAACGTTATTTTTGTATCCATACTGGGAATACTGTCCCCTGTTTGGGGGAGTATAGACCCTTTTTAAAACTCCTGCGGCACACCTACGGATGCTTCGCGGCGAACTAATGTACCGCGGCACACTGGTTGACAATCGCTGTTCTAGACTCTAGGAGACTATTATTTTAAAGTAATGGTTGGCAAGCTATTCTCGTTGACCATTATTACTGTAGCCAATTTGATCCTCAGTGGGTGCTCTAAGTTTATAGCCTTGTGCCATACTGAGCCAGGCACTAAAATGGTCGAGGCACACCATCAGTATCTCACGCATCGTATGGCTGCCAGTAGAGATCGCCGGTACCGATTTTCAACCAATGTGCCGCGGTACATTGGTTGAAAATCGCTGCTCTAGACTCTAGAGGACTACTATCTTAGAGCAATGGTTGGCAAGCTATTCTCGTTGACCACTATTACTGTAGCCAGTTTGGTCCTCAGTGGGTGCTCTAAGTTTATAGCCTTGTACCATACTGAGCTAAACTGAGTAAATGCCTATTAGAGCCTTTCGTAAAAGCAAAACAGTGGCGTAAAGCAAACATTCGAATAAAGGTGGATACCCGTATACTGAAAATGTGAAAGTCTTTAGTACAATAAAGCTAAACAAATCGGGTATTATTCGATTCAAGTAAAACACTCATCTTATTGTATTACTTATATATTTATTTCTCTTCATTCCTTTATTTATTTGCCTACTTATTTCTAAATCGATATCGGTCAGAATTAGTGAGTTAATCAAATTTATTCGTTTCCTTGAAACCCAAATCGTCAGCCTGCTGCTAAAGATGAAGAACTGTCTGACGCCATGATGGAGTCACTTAGTACTTAAGTGTTGATTATCTAGATTCAAAATGGCGCCGTTTGAGGAGACTTGCATTTAATCATCTTGATGCTTTCTTTTACCAGAATCCATTACAACACAAATAAACTGGCGTTGCAGGCGTCTAGAATTTTGTGCAGCGTAAAGATAATGGCATTATGATTGAAGTTTTGCGACCAGCGAATTACATAGCACTGAATAAGAGGGAGACAATCGTCGGATCGGTGCCAATTCTTCAAGTCTATAAAACTGGACATTTTCTTTGACATGAAAAGATCTACAAAATGATGTTTATACAAGGAAAAATCAGCAGAAAAATCCTCATCATCAGATTGATTATCCAAGCCTAACCAGTATATGTGGGCGAGTGATACGCGGTTACGTAATAGTGCAGTTGTCGGTGATTCCGGAAAATAAACTCAGTTGACACGGTTCGAATTGATGCTATTTTCGTAAATGCTTTTGGAATAAGTATGAAACTAAATCTACTTACAACTTGGCGTATCGCCGGTCATTTTGACTATTATACACAGGCACAACTGAGTTGTTAAAAAAACTAAGTTCAAAAAATAAATTACAAAAAGTCCCCAGGAAGGATAATAATTAGCGTAATATTCGTCTTCTTAACTCCTTGTAGTCTACAAACTCGTAGACACCTAAGTGAAGCCAATCTTGCAGATGCTACCATAGTGAGTTCAATCCAAACTGGTTACCTGACACTTGTGTGAGACTAAAGGCGAGTTTGGTAAATACCAAAAGGAACCAAGCTTAAAGTGATAGTTAGCAATCTATATAGTCTGGCCATCCATTTGCTATTCGAATTCTGTTCAAAATTACTGATGCTATTTTCGCATCAATGCTTTTGGAACCAGTATGAAACCAAATCTACTTACAACTTGTCCTATCGCCAGTCATCTTGACTATTATACACACAACTGAGTTTTTTAAAAAACAAACACTCAACTGAGTTAAAAAAGAATTACAAAACACGAACATTTCAGTATAAAACAATCTACATAATATCGATTTATATCCACTTAATAATCTTAAGGAGAAACCAATTGTACAGTTCGTTGTAGATCAATAAAAATTATTTATCATGTGTGTGGGGGGGTCAATTTTAATGGTTCATTACAAGCGG
>VCCN01005228.1:1044627-1055445 GCA_006491835.1 Architeuthis dux | reverse complement strand
GGGAGAGAGAGAGAGGGGGGAGAGAGAGAGAATCTTCTCAAACTAAACAACGAAAAAGTAACGAAACGCCACACTTGTTGGAACTTTTTAGGTATTTAATAATATCCAATATCCAATATAGAATAAGATGTTATGTTCGGTTTGATCTTCTCTTCAAGAGGTCTGAAATTGAACACACACACAGACACACACACATTGTTAGTGTGGCTACGTATTCATTCATATATAAATGTATGAATGAATGTAGAGATTCCATAGCCACCAATTGAAATCAGAAGCTTTCAACCTTGCTTTCTATAATGTTTATCTCTACAGAATTGCTATGTGTCTATGTTGTGAATGTGTGTCTCTGTGTCTCATATGCATAACTTCAACAACATCCAAACATTTATAGGATTATGTAGTTGTTGTAGAGATTCCATAGCCACCAATTGAAATCAGAAGATTTCAACCTTGCTTTCTGTAATGTTTATCTCCACAAAATGGCTATTAATCATGACGCAAGGTACTTGGCCACTCTTGCTTAACTCGGTACGCCAAGAACGTCCAATTTACACCGTACTATTTTTTCTGAGAGATAAGTATTTGATTGTTCACTGATGCTGGCTGCCACCCACGAATCGCAGCTGCTTGTTATCGTTTACAAAGGCACAGAACACATCAAACGTGATTCTTTACAGTCTGGCGAGAAGATGTTACACTTCAAAGCCACATTGACGGAAATAAAGTCTAGACGTCAACTGAATAATTCATTCATTTCTTGTTGCTTAGCAGGGGGGGCTTTGGTTGTCGTTATTGGGTGTAGTGTAGAGATCGGTATCCTTCTATGAGGATTAACGGGACCGCCACGCGAAGCTCTCTACATGATACCTGGCTGCTTACGGCACCTGGTATACACAGTTGGTAACCCATCTAGCTAGTGACCAGGCTCGACGTTGCTTAACTTCGGTGATCGTACGAGAAACGGTGTATCCAACGCGATTTAGCCGTAACAGCTGAATGATGACGACTTCCCTAGCACTTTGTTGCCTCGTCCTTGGTCATTGGGGGCCAAAGATTAATAGGAAATATAATGTCTGGTTCCAGGAGATCTATTCTCCCAGGCCGTACCACCCCATTGCACTTAAGGTGGTAAGATCAATGAGATTCCCTGGTGCTTGTGGCATGCCTAAGACAAGGCTGAGGGAACTGGGCATTGTTTGTCCCTTTCCCGAAGTGCCCACATTAAAAAGGCCTTGTGCCACATGGCATCAAAGAAAGATTATATTGAAATATCATCAATTGTCAACGGAGGAGTTAAACAGGAAATTAATATCACTTTATTATTATTATTGGATGAAGTAGTGTAACGTGTATCGTGGCTGATTGGTAAAGGCAGGCAGGCGTAAACTGGACTCTCTCTGTAAGGAATGTGAGTTCGATTCCCACCGAAGGCTTACTCTTAATTTCTGATTGTTATTCGTTGCCATAAAAACAATGGTCAGAAATGAAAATTGTATAAAAACAACTAAAATGGTGAAGGTAAAAACTAGTTAAATTTAATAAATAAGGAAAGTCATATATTATATCTTCCAGTACCCAACGCTTCTTTCTCTGTTGAATGCGAGCTATTTCTGTCTTGACCTTTTTCATTTATCTGTGTATGCATCAATGTCTCTGGGATTTGAAACAATGAACGGGGTTTCCCCGCTATCCGAAGGAAGAACCTTTCGTAAGCCAAAATGGCGTAAAGCGAAGAAGCAATTAACATTAATTTATATGGGAAACCTTTGAGCGTTTACAGACTCAAAAATGATGATTATAGTACATTAGGCTGAGTCGGCTGGGTGGTGGGATGTACAGGAGACTGGGGTGTAGAAGAGAAAGTAAGAGGGGCGCGCTTCCTCTATAACAAAAATTTCGCCTTTCGCCTTTTTTCGTAAAAGCGAAAACGTGGCGTAAAGCGAACTTTTAAAAAGCGAAGAATACCGGCATTAGTATAAGATTGATAGTAGTTAGTTAAAGCTTGGTTTAGTTTACTTGTAAAATATCTGATAACCAAACTCTATGAACATCAATTGATTCTTATGCTTGTAGTTCAGCGTAATATGTAAAGCCCATCAAAACCAGCAGGTCTTTGATAGAACGTGGCGTAAAGCGAACTTTCTAAAAGCGGGGGATAACAGTATTAGTATAACATTGACAATTTAAGAAGTTATTTAAAGCGATAAATATCGCATCTTGCTTTAGTTTACTTGTAAAATATCTGATAACCAATTCAAACAGCAATTGATTCGTTCACTTGTAGTTCACTGTAATATGTACAGCCCATCAAAACCAGCAGGTCTTCGATATAATGTATTAATATAAAAACTGCGTTTTTGTTACTAGTTTCTCTTTCGAAACAAAACAGCGACAACAATTCCATGCTCTCCAAGGAGTCTCTCCATCCAGTTTCTAGCAAAACAGAGATTACCGTTTAGTTTAATTCTGTACCTGCTAACAATGCCATCTATCGAGGCTTTTGTCCTAACTGCAGGGGCGAATGACGGTCTGATTACCAACTTAAAATAGATTGCCTTGTTTTGCTTTTCTTTTTCCTTCTATCTTTTTTTTTGTTTTGTTTTTGATTATAATTATTATTAGCGTCACGACATTGTTCATCTCATTCTGCAAACAAAGGAAAGAGAGATTAACGTCAGAACTCCTGGTATTTAAAGTGGTCTAATTAAGAGAGAGGGGGTAGGAGAGATAGATAGAGAGAGGGGTGAGAGAGAGGGAGGCGGGAGGAGAGAGAACCACGGCTGGTCGACCGACAGCGCCGGTGAATTGAAGGAGGCAGCCGACATCTGATCAATAATAATCAAGGGAGGTAATCCAATGCTAAACGCCCCCCCCCTCCCTACGGGCTCATTTGCACTGAGAACCTCTTCGGAAAAGAAGAGAAGAAGATGGCTCGCAAGGGCTGCACTAATTCTGTCTGTTTGCGATAAACGGGATTGAGGAGCGGCCGGTTCACAAGCTGGCCGTGGAAAATACCGTAATTATCTAACAGTACAAAAAGTGGCGTCCATGTATGCGTGACGTCATTTTCTCCGAAGCACTTAGTGACCTGACTGTCTGAATAGTTCGTTGTCCGATGTTCACTTGATCGAGCCATCCGTGCACACGCAATCACATTAACCTCGTTGACTTTTCAAATAAAACTTCTTTTTACAGTTTATTAGCATTTGAAAGAATGGCTCACTGGCCAGAGCGTGAGACGGACGGCGTAGTAATCAGAGGTTCTACTACGTGAAAAAGACAGGTGGTACTTATTTTCAAATATTTTTCTTGAGGTAATTTTGACTTCAGACAATTATAGTCACAATCAGTAAACATTTAAATATTTACAATTTAAAAAAAAAAAATCTACTCGTTCCGAAGCGGTTTAACGTTCTATCACGAATGCTGGTTTGGTGAGGCATGTTATCATGAGTTCAAAAAGTTGTAAGAAAATTATGATCAGAAACTGCATTTTATCAAATTAATTAATGCCGAACTTGTGAACTTTAAAGAACTAAATTTTCAATGAAAATTTAGAAGGTACAGCTCTGTGGTTAGATCACGGGACTGGGGATCGAAAGGACAAGGAATGATATGATATTTTAAACCAGCAAAAATATCCTTTCCTCACGCTGCTTGTTTTGTACATAACATGCTGAAGTTGGTGTACTTGTGAAACAAAAAAGTTGCATTACGTACCAGCGGTCGTGCAAAGGGGGCGGGGGCAAAATCTCTGGCCTTGAGACGGATGTCGGGAAAAAGACTGGGCTGGGTATTTTGAACTTTCTTATAGATTGTAGAAGTCCCGGAAGTAACCAGTAGTCCAGAAACCAATCACTGCGCATGACTGGAGGGTAATTCAAAATGATCTGTATACCCCCCTCCCACCCGAGAATTTCGACCATTATCGTTCATTACGCACCATACTCCTGTCACCAAGTTAACTGACGAAAGACCAAAAAGGGCTTAAATCGCGAGAAGAGGAATTCTTTCGCAAACAACCGTTATAAACGCTGACGTCAATAGACAAGGTAAGGGATTTTTGCTGCTTCTTTTCGTCTGACCGCTTCCAAAAGTTAAATTGTGTTCTTTGGAATGTGGATCTTTCCCCCATCCCCACCCCCTCGGAAATAGTTACTCGGTAACAAAACCATTTTCGATATACTGTATATCCCCCAAAGAATTCCACAATGGCTATTTACTAAGTTTAGCTTAGTCTGGCATAAGTAAAATATTTTTGGGCACCCGGTGAGGATCGAACTCCCTACACTAGTAATAATTTTCTAGACGTACTTGCATACTATTGCTCCACAGCCAGTAGGCCTAGGTAGGTATATTTCCTAAGTAATTGAGTTTAACAGAAGCTCACATCTGAGAATCGAACTTACGATGGGCAATGGTTTGCATGGTTGGCTGGCTAACCATTTTTTCACGCCGAGGCGTTCGAGGTATTTACTAACCTTTGCCAAGTCTGGCATAAGAGCAATATTGTAGGGCACCCAGTGAGGATCGAACTCACTTCAGTCGTATTGGTCTGTGAGAGTACGTTGTTAACTATTACTTCACGGCCAGGCGCCCTAGGTATTCGTTAAGATTAGCCTAGTCTAGCACAGAGCAACAACTCTGTAGCGCTAAGTGAGAATCGAACTCACCACAGTGGTAATACTCTGCTAGAATAGCTTGCTAAATCTTAACCCATAAGAACTCAGACCCATTTCTACTTGTAAGAACATTATGTGGGATTCTGGGTAGTCAAATTGGCACAGAGTCATGTGACTGCGCTAGGATGTTCGTTAGATGTCACTTAGTACACTTAATGAGTTAAAATCAAGGATAAAATATAATATTATATAAGATACTGTGCAGATCAATTAAATTGTCACACACCGGTGTCACAGTGGGTTCTTATGGGTTAAACTTACTAAATATCAGTAATGTATGTACGTATCATCATACTCCGCTTATACCCCCATCGAGGTTGTCGCGGGGTTAGGTACACACGGGTAATTGTTAGTAAGACCCACTTCCGGCTTGCCATGCCTGTTGAATCTTTATTACAGCATCTTGTATTCCCCAATGATCATCCATTTAGGTATTGACCAGGTGCTTACACGAGAATCAGTGTATCCAATGTGATTAGCTTCGGGGAGATGTTCCTCAACCCTAGTCCTTGTGCTGAATGCTTATAGGAGAGGCATTGAGTACCATTTCTAAACTCTTTGGTATGACTCAACGGTGGATTGACTAACTTAAAAGAGCGCTGGTTGCAACTAGCTGTCATGGTTCAGCTCCAAGTACGTACAGCAATATCTCGAATAGTGCGGTTTTGATTAGTGCTGGTTTTCATGTAGTACGATTAAGGTATTTCTGTACAAATCAATGTAACTAAGTATAAGTTGGAAAAATACACATTCAATTATAATAAGATCTTGAACAGTGCGGTTTTGAACAGAACATCTTTGAACAAATTAACCACTCTATTCAAGTTGTATCTGTAATCGTATAAATATAACAGCTACATTGCAAAAGGTGAAAAATAAGAATTAAGCACAAAAATATATTTTAATTAAAGTACGAGTGAGAATTAATTAAAATCTGGTAAATCTGATAAAACTGGCACGAATGATTATTACAGCAAAAATTGAATAATTTGTCAGTTTTTGAGCTGAAAAATAATTGAAAGGATTATTTTTTTTTATTTAATTCGGTTTTTTAAATTTCTTATTTATTTATCCGATATTTTCTATACTTATTTTCTATTTTATTTTGTTTTTATTTTTGTTTATTATTTATCTAGTTTAACTTGTGTTTCTTATTAGTAAATCCACATGAAAAATTCACGATATTCTTGAATTTCTATGAGCTGTTTTTTTTTTTAGAAAAGACATTACAGAAATCGTTTCAGTGGAATCTATTGTTTCAAATGGTGGGTCGGAGATATTTTTATCAGCAGAATTGTTATCTTTAAGAGAAAGCATCCATTGTTACGGACAGAGAGGAGGAAATCACGCTGTTCATTATATAAGCTGATTTGTTCTTTTTTGTGTTTTAATTTATTCAGACGATACGAATTTTAGTTTTAAAATAATCTGACTCGGGGCTCAGATAGTTGCGTATTTGCAACCGGCGCCATCAATTCTTCCTAAGCCCGTGGCCAACCATTCGACAAAATGTCACTGAAATTCACTGGGAACTTTTAGAGATATTGTTGGGACAATAGTGTTTTCAGACGAAAGTGATGTAAAGGAAAGTGATATTTGCTAAAGTGATGTAGACGAAAGTGCTGTACCCCTAATCAAGTAAAAAGCCAGGATTTCAAATACCAAGTGAAGATAAGCTGCATCAGCCAATATTCGAACTTAGTTCGCCAATTCCGTTTTTTTGTACTAATAGACGCCACGCTACCCGTATATCCGATAGCTAAAACTGTCATGACGAAATACAAAAAGATCTGATACTTGTTGATCATCCAAAACCAGAATTCACAACTTGTAAATGAATAAACACCTTCTCTAGTTATTTACTAAGCTCCGTCTGGTATAAGGATGCAGTAACGTTGGGGTTACGGTACTTTCGTCTACATCACTTTAGCAAATATCAGTTTCGTCTAAATCACTTTGGTCTAAAATCATTTTTGTCCCGCACAATATCTCCAAAGGTTCTGAATGTATTCCAATGACATTTTGTCGAATGGTGGACCATTGGCTGAGAAGGAATTGATTAAATTTTCGATTGAGATGAAAAGAATTCCAGGATGTGACTCAAAATTTAATTTTAAAAATATCACTAAATCGAAAGAATCCCTGGATCCACCCAAAAATTCCATCAATTTTCCTTAGCCCATGGCCAACCATTCGACAAAATGTCACTGAAATTTATTAAGTACTTTTAGAGATATTGTTGGGAAGATAGTGATTTTAGACCAAACGGATGTTTGCTAAAGTGATGTAGACGAAAGTGCTGTACCCTAACATTGTTCCTAGGGAAAATCAAACGATCAACTCTACTGGTATACAAGTTAACTAAACAAGTTAACTAATAATTAATTCATAGTAAACGTCAAAATAAAACCGTCACTAAACAAACTACAACTCACACTCAAGAGACTATTATTATGTGTAAGTGTTTTCGAACTGTTGTCCTCATCAGACAGAACGACTATTATTGTTGACACATTCTGTACAAGACATGAAAGACTTCCGTAATGATTGTAATGGAACCTAAAGAAAGAAAGGAATGGAGAAAAGTAGGATACAAAAAAAGAACAGAGTAATATCCATTTTGTCAGACCGGAGGGATTGATATAGAAGGGCTTGTCAAAACATATTGCGAAGTTGTCATGTCAAATATCTTTACGTTGCTTAAAAATATCAGCTTGTTTTTGCATTTTATCTGCCAAAAATGAAAACATCGTCCTATAAACATTTTTTCCTTTTACCTATGAAATGTTGTTTTATTGAATAATAAGATGGAAAATGGTATAAACAACGAAACACGGTAAATATTTAATCAAAATATGACCCATTTGAAGCAATGGCCCATTTAAAGGAATAAGCTTTTACCAAGGATCCTCTAATGATAATATACAATCTCAATAAAATTATTTAGGTTTAGTGGTCACAAGTTCGGCAGAAGTACGAATTATGGCGGATATGAAGTTCAAAATGCTTGAAAAGATTCTAATCAGTAGGAGTAATGTCAGGTGTATATGGAAGATGCTGCAAGACTTCATATCCCAATTCCCTACGCTTAGACAGTTAGCAGAGAGGTGCGGGGTATGTCACTTCCATGGTGCATTTCGTTCAGTTCAAGTGGGACCAAGTTTTCTAACTTTTCTATTGCCTTAAGATGACGTGATATAGTCATATAGGCGTTCTTGGGTTTGCACGTATAGGATATAAGTCCTAAAGTCTCAAGAAAAGGCTTTAACTGTTGTTCATGGGTCGTTGACCACTGCTGTCGAACATTCCTCATAATTAAGAACAGGTTCGGGTTGCTCTCGAGGTTTAATATTGGCATCCATATTTGCAAACCTAAACCTATTGAACCAACGCTGAACAGTACGTACTACAGTGGTGTTCACTCCAAATAATTTGTTGAAGTTATCAGCAGCTTGAGAAGCATTATGTCCTGATTTGAAATCGAGTTACGGACATGTTGGGGGTGGATCCAAAGATTTTCTTTCAGTTGAGAGGAAAAGAATTCCAGGATACGTCCCAAAATCAATCGAAAAGAATCCCTGGATCCAACCCAAAATGTCATCAATCCTTCCTTAGCCCATGACCAATCATTCGACAAAATGTCGTTGGAATTCATTGAGAAGCTTTGGAGATACTGTGGGGACAGAGGTGATTTTAGACCGATATTTGATAAAGTGATGTAGACGAAAGTGATGTACCACTTTGAGATCATGCTTGAACATTAGTCTAACTTCTTGGATAGACACTATTGCTATTAAGGGGTTCAGAAAACACGAATACTAACGAATTGTATCTCTACTTACAGTCAATGTGCAAAAACTGCATATTATCATTAGAGGATCATTGGAAAATGTTATTGCTTCAAATGTTTCACATTTTGATTAAATATTCTCCGTTTGTATTGTTTATATCATCCTTCATCTTCCTATTGAAGCAAACCTGAAAGTCAGACCATAGATGCGTTATTTAGACACGAGTTCAGTTAAATGTTTTTAAAAAATAAACACCGCGATATGAGATATGTTGAAAAACACTGCGATATAAGATGTATTAAAAACTCCGCGATATGAGATATGTTAAAAAATGTCTTAGCTTCTTCTTAAAAATCTTACACAAACTTACGTCACAGTTTGATTTCAAGTATTGATTTAAAAAAGAAAACAAACAAATATTCTTTTACGCTCGATATGTTGATATGTCAACTCGTCAGATAGTCAGTCAGTCGGTGACAACGATCGCTGCTAGAGAAGCGTAGCGTATCTAAAAACGACATTTCATATGTAGCAACCTAGTAATTACACAGAAGGAAGACATCATAAGATTTTGTATTATGGCTTATCTGTGTGGACTAAAAACGTGACACAAAGGCAACGTTAATTTAATCTTAGCGATTTCTTTTTTAAAAATACAATATTCCTTGTGAAATACTTTTCTCGTCTGCTGCTCTACCGCTGTTTCCCTCTCTGATTAATTGTCCTAACTCTTTTACAAGATCTTGGTTGTATCATCATCATCATCATCACCATCACCATCAGCAGCAGCAGACTTTTAACGTCCGTCGTTGTACATAGACCTTCCCCAAGATTTGCCAGATCTCTTTATCGAGGGCGTCGATAGAGAACCTGTCTAAATCATCACGCCATCTTATTTTCTGCCGGCCGCAATTCCGCATATGATCTCTGTGGATACACGTTGTGAGTCGTGATGGCCAGTGGTTGTCTGACATTCTTGCAACATGGCCAGCCCTTTGCCATTTGAGATTTCCAATGGATTCTATGATATCTCTGACTCCTGGTTTTCTCTCTAATATACTGATCCTCTCTGGTGCACGTTGCATGGTTCTTAGTTTGAGAGCCAATCTTTTCGTTAGATTCCATTTTTTCGTCTCCATAGGGATCTTTTTGTTCTTGAATGTTGGGATTGCTCTACTGAAAGCTTGCCAACCTCAAGGGGGTATTCTAGTGTCTTCTTGAAGACCCTCAGAATTTTTCCGAAAATCTTTATTTCTACTGTTTTCTGAGCGTCTTCCGAGTTTTAAATCTTTTCGTCTCAACGCATGACAACATTCAAGAACCCCTATTTATCTTTATTTCAGTACTTGATATGACCTGAAACGCAATTTTAGCCAATCTTGGATATATCATTTTCACAATTTTATGGTGGAGCCTGAGCCTGTTGTGTAAAAGACAGTATTAAAGGTGGCAGTGGCTAAATACAAAGTGTCTCGACTACGACACAATTTTCCCAAAGTTTTGTCAAGAGCGTTTATTTTCACGTTTTATTACATGTATCATCAATGGATCCGCGCGTTGTAAGGTGAATTCTGAAACCTTCTTGTGTTTTCTCGACAGGAGAAACAACTAAGTAGAGTTCAGGAGATTTCATCTCTTTCTGCCGTTCTTGTATGCAAGTTTTACGATTGCAGAATGACGTGTAAAGTTTCCATAACAATGCATAATAAAATGTGAATTAGACATACCGAAAGACACTCGCTAGTGTTTAATGAAGCCGCACAAACAGTTTTATTTCTTCTGAAAACAAACTAAAACAAAACAAACCTGTATCATAAAGAGTTGTCAGACAAGATTTCTAATTGCAGAAGTCACCACTGTTTTATTGGCTGGATCAGTGATTCCCAACCGGGGGGAATTACCTCTAGGGGGTAATTTGGGTAATCCAATGGAAGAATGAGGCTATTAGTTAAAAATAAAAGTCCAATCTAGAGATATAAGGTGTTCTGCCCTTCTATCTATCAAGTCGAAGGCTCGAAATAACCTCCAAATTGAGAATGACTTCAGATGTGCTCTCTCACTAATAGAACCACACATCGAAGAACTAGTAGCAAAACAATAAGAACAAAGATCACATTGAAGTGTATATCAGTTACGATTCTGGATTCTGATTTTTTTGTAATAAATTGGAATTTCAAATGATGTGTGCAACTGTACAATTATAAAATTAAACTAATTCTTAGTATGAAGTTGTCTAATTATGCGTAAAATAAAGTTATTATTTGAAATTATTCTTTGTTGCAACTTAAAATAAATGGTAGGGGATACTAGTAATCTTATTGACAAAAGTGAGAAATGACTCG
>VCCN01005228.1:1025674-1036531 GCA_006491835.1 Architeuthis dux | reverse complement strand
ATGTACATCCATCAGAAGGCATACATTAATTCAATACACAAGCCGGAACTATGTTCATTATATTTTATGAATTTTAAAGGTTTACGGTTTTTAAAATTTTGAAGTTTTAGAATTTTAATATTTTATAACGTCTAGAACACTGAAACTGAAAGTATTTTTCATTTTCATAGATTATTGTTTTTCGGGGTGTTGAAAATGGCCTAAACTGCCGTAACATGTACATCGATCAGAAGGCATACATCAATCTAATACACTACGTTCATTAGAATTTTGTGAATTTTAGAATTTTAATATTTTATAACGTCTAGAACACTGAAAATATGTTTCATTTTCATAGTTTATTGTAAATTTATTCTGCATTTTTGTTTTGCAATTAAAATCAAAACACGAGAAAGATACAGTTTTACAGGAAGTATATGATTGTTATTTTGTATTTAAAAAACACAATACATCTTTTTACAGTAGGCTCATAAATCTATACTGTATTTAAAATAAGAACATAATAAAATGTGTGTTATTTTATAATTTCTCACTGCTCGCCTCTCTATTCTCAATATCGTATTTTAGGCATGAAATATAATGTGGTTTCCTATGCCGACAGTATGAAATTCAAAGAATGAATAATTTTATATCCGACAGAATATGATTATAAAGACGTTTATTAATTGGGAATCTATATTTGATAAACGAGCGGCCTAAATCGTGTAAATAGATAAAGAAACGAGAGCCGTCAACTTGGAAGTAGGCTTATACGCAGGCTCAGCTCTAACCATCTGAGCTAACGACGCCCTCATGAAAATACAGGAGCTTTTAAACCTACACATTATCCTTCTTGTTGTTCTTGTTACTTTTTTTTCGTTGTTTTTATTTATTATATATACAATGCAATTTCACATTGAAAAAATACCAATAAATGTAATGAGATTCGACTTTTATCGCAGAAGGGAACTAAAGAACTGAAAATTGTTGAAAAGGGGCCACTCTTGAAGAATGCACTCGTTGCCCTGCCCCCCTTATGCCTTTATCGCGGATTTGATCCTGGTTGTCAGTTCTTCGAGTAAACATTAAGAATATCTTTTTTTCTATCAATTTTTAAAATTGTTTGCCAAACGCCAGAACAAAGCCATGAGTTGGCTTTGTTTTCCTACCGTAACAAGAACAACAACAACATTAGGGGTTTAAACCGGTGTGTAAAATCCCCATTCCCCTACCGTGATTGGAACTCACGACCTAGTGATCGCTAGCCGGGTTTCTTACTGACATAGCTAAATTGACAATTCTTTAATACTAACGAAAATGTATTATATCATTCTAATTAATAGAAAGAAAATTTATATTTTTTTTATTGATTATATTTACAATACAAAAGTTGCAGTAATCATCTTCAGTTGGAATAGAAGTTGGAGTGGAGTTTGACCCTGCAGCAGACGGGCTTGTTGCTTTCCTTTTCTTTATCTTTTCCCTTATTTTCGTAAGTCGTCGTCATTCGCTTTTCATGACCCCTTTTAGCTTATTAAAGTAAACTTTTTCTTTATATATTTTTTACCTGCGACGAACGCCGACAAGTACTATGAATGCCAAAATCACTATCTTTCAGACCAAACTGGAAAATGATGGAAACGTTTATAAGAAAGGAAGAGAAGAGAGAGTGGGCGAAGAAAGATGAATATTTTTTCTTTTTTACGTCACACTACGTCACATTATTATTGACGTAACGTTATATAGAATGTGACGCAAGAACGCATTCGTAATTTAAGAAGCTAAGACGTTTTTAACATGTCTCATATTGTAAATAACTTCACAGCTTTACATTATTTATTTTTTAAATCAATTGGAAACAAATAGTTTTATTACAGAAACAAATGTTGATAAAAGTTGTCAACAATTGTGTAAACAACGTCGAAGGTTTTGAACAGAGTCTGTTCTTTTTCTTGTTTATTTATATACTAGTTTACCCGTGCTGTCGAAAATGGCGACGTTAGGTCCGACTTAAATTTGCGCCCCACAAAAGTAAAAGTTTTAAATGGTTAATTCGATTGCGCCCCCAGAGATATGGCGCCCCCATTCAGTTGCATGGTCTGTGGCGCCCACGCGCGCCTCTGCATATATGAAATATACGGATAGACATTTCACTTTTATATACGTAGATAATAGAGATTTGCATTGCAGTGAGCTTGGGGAATAGAATTTTGTTTTGTTTTTGTTTCTATTACTTTTTATTACTCTTTAAATTGAGCATTTGTATTACGTTATCACAACATGCGATTATATTCAACAACGTCGGTAGCGTCCCTTAGCGTGACAGAAGACAGTTGAACATTGCTAATTATTATATGTGCGGATTTCTATTTGTTTTATTATTGTCATCTTGGGGCTACCGCTATTGGCGAAGGCAGTAATTCATGGAAAATGAACAGGAACGCCTCTAATTATCTAAGCTTCTTTAGCTCTTCCCTTTTAGCACCTTTTTCTCTCCAACATCATCAGCTAGTTGTTAGTTTGACTGAGCCAAGTTTGTTATCTGACAATATATTAGGTTGTCGCACATGAAATGGACGTTTATAAAAGGAGATATGCTTGATGACACCCTACAGTTGTTTTGGAAATCTGTAGATTTTGAGCAAGAGCTCGGACTGTTGTCCTTGTATCAGTTTCCACAATATCCCTTGAATTCTCATCATCAACAAATGATTGAGGGCGTTCTCAATGGTCATTATCCAGGCTCATATCTCCGGAACGAAATTTGTGGAACCAACGTCGCACTCTGGGCAAGTTCCCATTCCAAATGGCTCTTGTTAAGAGCTTGAACAGCATTTTTACCGAGTTTGAACTCATACAAGAATAATAGTCTTTGAGGACAGCATCTGCAAGAGTGAGGGATTATCTTATTAAAACTGAGGTGATAAATCATATGTTGAACATTTAAAAGAAAGCTAGTGTCGTAATTAGTTGAATATGTATAACTACATGGTATGCTCCAAGATTTGTCAAAAGCACAATCATAAAGACAAATGCCAAAAGACGTCCATTTCGTGTCGAACAACCTTACACATGAAGTATACAATGAGGACTGAAATTACATCGACCCTCCTCAATATCATTAGCAACAGAATGACCTATTTTAAACCTATGGTGAGTGGGAACTTTTGCGCTTGTCATGTTTATTTCTGCTATTGTTATGGCTCGTGAAAACTTTGATATGTGACGATATATATAAAGTGTACAGTACGGAAGGGACTCATTATAAGCGTATTATGAGACTGCAGCTCTCTCCAATAGTGGTGGACACCCAGGGGGCGGATCCAAAGGGTCTTCCAGGTTCTTCTGGAAGACCCTGAACATTTTTCCGACAATTGTTATACTGAGCGTTTTCCGACCCTGCCACCAAATGATCCACCGTGATGACAATTCATTAAAACAGATTTAAATGAAAACGAAAGCAACATGCCTTCATAATTCCCACGTTTAAATGACAAGTGTTTGCAACTGGTTAACCCTTTCAGTCAGGTCTTACTTCTTTTGAATCATTAATCACCGCTACCAAAGGTTTAGGTTATTCAGGTGTTCACACATTTATATCTATCTATCTATCTATCTATTTATCTATCTATCTATCTATCTATCCGGACTTCGCCCAGCCATGACCATACATAGTAGAAACTTGAAATTGGTCACTAGTTTGTGCCCGCTTGTTTTTTTTAAATTCAGACATTTTTTAGTGATCACAGCTCAACTTTTTAATTGATCACCTCCAACATAGATAATTTCCCTTGAAATGCTAGTTGTTACCTTTTCATCTTCCTTGCTTTATATATTGTTTCTCTCTCCCTCCCTTTACACCTCCCTTGAGGGTTGTTTTGTGGTTTACTCATGTGTATTCTTTTGTGGAACATAGGGCCGCTACCACTCTACTGCAGATTCAATAGCAACTAGGTTTTTACAGGGTGGAGTTGCCAGTCCAACGCACGACACTCCTCCTTTACCCAGGCTTGGGACCAGTTATGGCGACTGTCAAGCTATAGGTTTGTTTTTCTGTCAGAATAACCTTCTCTTAGATGGACTGCCTTACAGGGCTGAAGGGTTCCAACTACCTTGCTATTTACCCATAGCTTGAGGGGGAAAGTGGATTCATGCCTTTCCCAAGAGAATTAGGGCGAAAAGAACATAAACAGTCTCGGCCGAAACTCGAACCCGGTCCGCCGATTTCGTTTTTCGTGCCAGTAACCGTTACGCCACCCTGAACCTACACACCTCTAGAGATACGATTCTTTCTTTCTCTCCGCTTTTCATTGGTCTGTCCTTCTTCTCGTCTTTCTTTCTCTTTTTTCCCATCGTAACAACAAGAACAAGAACAAGAACAATCCTCACCTAATTCAACGGAGTAAACTCTTCACTGTTTCTTCTACTCTATCCCGTCACGTTAAACCAAACCGACGTATAAAACTGACATTTCCCCCCACCCCCGTGATCTGAAATCACGACTAAGTGAATCGGTGGAAGGCGGCGGCTGGGTGTCACTCTCTGTCTAACGAAACGAGGGACAAAACTAACGACCGAGCGGCCGACCATTAATACTTACTGCATCGCCCTTGGTGAATAAACCAAGTTTATCATTTCTATAAACATTCTGCTGATATCAGACACAAATAAATCAATAGCCAATGAATAGTGACAAACGCTTGCTTATTCATGTCTACAAGAGGACTTCTCTCTCTCACTTTCGTCCTCTCTCCCCCTCTCTATATCTCTCTTTCTCTCCGTCTCACTTTCTCTCTCTCTCTTTCTTCCTCTCTGTCACTTTCTTCCTCTCCCTTTCCCTCGCTCTTCATTCTATTTTCAACAAGCTCAGCGGTGATGTCTACGTGTCTATCAGAGTTATTGGATACAAGCTATCCGTCCGTCTCGATTCGCTCTTGTGCTAAATCTGAATTTCTTCTCGTCGTTCAACTCCTGTAATGGCCGATAGGAGATTGTCGATTGGATTGTGCACTCATCGACGTAAATAAATGGCGAGATTATAGAAATATAAACAGATAATCCTCTACTAAACCCCAATCTCCTGTAACTCCTACGAAGCAAACCTCCGGAAACTCATCACGACTTTTCGGGTCTGGGAACGCTGAAAATTGTTTCTATATAAAATAATAGTAATTGCTTCATCGCTTTATGCCATTTCGGCTTACGAATTCTTTTTTATAGGAATGCTCTACTTTTGGACAACCGAGAAAACATCTAATAAAGCCACGATAGGCGTTCTTAACTACGCTTAGTATAGTCTGGCACAAGGCCATAGGTGTGAGGCACCTAGTTCGGTCAAACTCTCTACACGGTAGTAACGGCCTACTAGACTAGCTCGCTAAACATTACCCGACGGTGTCGCACCCCAAGCTGATGAATAGGTATTTACTAAACTGGACTTAGTAAAGCACAACGAAACAAGTATGGGGCCCCGGGTGAGAATTGAACTCCCCCAGTCGTAACGGCCTTTGTATTATTCTTTGTGACATATCTTGGTTATTTACTTAGCTTTTCCCCATTACAGCACAAGGCAACAAGCTGCTCACAGTTCCTAAGCGGTTACCCATTTAAGAAGCGACCTGGTTCAGTATGGCTTAACTTCAGTGATTTGAACTTGACTTGAATATAAGCCATTTGTAATGAACTTTCTTCTTCGACAGAAATACATACAGGGTATCCCATTAGTAATGCCCAATTTGTCTCTAAGGGAAGCAACTATTTAATAATTGGTTTTAATAATAATAATTAAGAATAATTTAATAGTTGCTTCGCTTAGAACTCGTATTAATTTTGGGACAAATCCGGAGTTACTTCTGTGACATCCTATATATTTTGTTGATACACATAGTAAATCACCCATCCGTTTGTATCTGCCATCAAGCGTGTCGCGCGGTTATTTCACGTGGACGTGTATTATGATCCACTTCCGGCTTGCTATGCCCATCGAAGTTTCAACATAGCCTCATAAACCGTAACTTTCGGAAACACGTTCCCTACTCTATCCGTTGCCAGCCTCTCACTGGCTTTTCCCGGTTTCCTATTTTACCCATAGCCGGGGATGGGTCAGCAGAGATGGATTCATGCCTTTCCCAAGGCCATTAGTGAACGCAGATTGTCACAGCTGGAGTTTGAACCCGGCTCGCCAATTCTATTTCCCGTGCTGCTAACCGTTTGGCCACCTGCACCCCCGCTGAATATGAGTGACAGTAAAAAAAAGTGGAAAGTGAAGCTAAATACAAATTGGAATAAAAGGTCTCTGTGGACGTAAAATCTCGGTACATTAGCTTTTCTGCTTGTATCTGACGTCAGCAGCGAAGCAAACAAACACACAAAAAGAAAATCAATTCGGCTTTACGACGTCTTTCCGTTCTTGTGAACGTCCGACAGAAAGAAAATGGCGCCCGTTGATGTCTCACAAACTGTGGGCGAAGAGGAGGAAGCCACGGAATGCAATTTATTCCGATCCTACAGGGAAATAAACGATCTGGCATATAGACAACAATCTACGTTCGTTTAGTGTGAAAGACAGCTTCAAAAGGTATTCAAAAAAACGTATAGAAATTGTATTTATCTTACTTATTTGTTTTATGTTATTTCTTTATCTAAGCTACCTTGAATCCAGAAATTAATTAATTGGAATTCTTGGGAGAAACGGAAATCAAAATACAAGAAAAAAAGAGGTGAGAAACCATTTCTTTTTTTTTACCGCGCGGCGCCAAATCCTTTTTTACGATCCATTTTACTTGAGAAAGTCGTCAATCTATAGCAGAGGTTCCCAACCTTTTTTGCGTCATCGCCCACTTTTACATGGAACATTTTTCCACCGCCCACTTGTATAGTAAATATTCAAAAGCATACCAAAAATGTTTGGTAAAAGTTTGTTACTGGTTCGTAAACTGACTTTTTATGATGTAGTAAAAAATACCAAAGGGAGGTAACAAATAACGCTGACTTTCTTATACAAGTTCTTTGCATATCTCCTTTGAATATTTCTTTTTGGTAGCATATGTTGAAATACCTTCTTAATACTCAAAAGCCCACCAAAATTTCCCATCGCCCACCATTTTCTGTTCAGTTGCTCATCGCCCACCCAACAGTTGAAATCGCCCACCGGTGGGCGATATCGCCCAGGTTGGGAAACCCTGATCTATACCAATTAATCAACACTGACATGGAGAGATATGTTTTTTTTAAATCGGTGTTACTATTTATTCTAATGTGAGGGACATCGGAACACGTATTTAAAAGCATGATAATGACTCTTACGTTAATTCCTGACCACTAACAATCCCTTACTTCCTGATTTTTAATACATTTCTATAGTAAAATCATTAGCAAATCATTTCTATACCAAAATCATTAGCAATGCATTTAAATCTAAATATATGGTAGATGTGATTAGACAATGTGGAAAAGAAAGATTGAGAAAAGCTTGTTACGTCTCAAACATATTTATTATCATGAAGATATACCTTTATACATTTCGTCGCTGTGAGCGACCTCCTCAGAGGAAATTTGAACATTGCAGAGACGTGCGATGTTCCATGCTGAAATGAAATGAAGGGTGTTTTGTATGCTTGGGTGACCTAGTTTGTTCGGTTGAAAGTTACTTATGGGGTTGTGGGTTGATTTGGTTTGGGTGTTTAGATAGGGTTTGTGTATGAGCTATAAAGTGGGTGGGGGAGCGGGGTGTTTAAATACCATTGTCACTTTTTTGTGCAGATATCTGTTCGTCTGTCACGCTATATGAAAATAAGAAACACTACTGCAATTCGATCATCTAATGTAGACATTATGAGGACTGATTACATACACATGAGCTACAGCTTCAGAGATTAAATGAATTAGGATTTCAAGCCTGGAGTCAGTCAGGCAGATTTGGTAGAGGGAAGCGGATATCAAAGTAGCAAAGTCGCTAGACAGACAGCCTAATTTTTTAAAAATGTAAAAACCGAAAATATGTCACCGGAAATTGTAGATCACTTTGACAAGCAATTTATGGATGGATTGAAAAAGCATACAATGGGTTACATTTTTAAAATATTTATTAATTTAATATTAATTTCATTAATTTGATATTTAATATTTATTACCATATTTACTCGAGTACAATACAACCTCAAATGTAATGCGACCCCGGATTTTTGTAGCTAAAAATCAGTAATATATGTTATCCACTTATCGCCGCAAATTTAAAGACACATAACACACGAAAATTAAAATATCTAACATTCCAAGGGAAATTATGAATTACCTCCACCTATAGATGCTTCTTTTTACCTCGTGAATTAAATAGTGGTTGCGGGCAGTGGTCACTAAAAAGTCCAAATTTTAAAAAAAACAAGTGATAATTTTGCAATAAGGACATAAACTAAGGGATCAATTTGGCATAAACTTACATTGTAAATGGAAACCCCGTCTAAAAACCTATTATGGGGGTAATTTTCCCTACTCATTGATGAGAGTGTGTGTGCACAATTTCAAGTTACGTTAGAGCTGAGCGAAGTCTGGATACATAGATAGATACATAGATACGTATAAATGTCAGAACACATGAATAAACCAGTGATGTGGGTAGCGGTGATTAACACTAAACAAACACAAACACTAAAACTAGTATTTGTTCAGTAACTTATGGTTTGAATTTACCTAAAGATCCGAATTCTGTATGTTTGTTGGTTTTGTTACCATAATACAGCAAAAATGTTACCCGTCATTTTTGACGGATGCCGTGCTAGTTAGACATATAACAACCCTATTCTGTCAGTAAGTATTCTGTCAGTCGACGGCAGCGAGTAAACAGCGCAGGTCTAAAACAAAGATGTAATAAACACCTGGCGAGATACGAACCCACATCCCTTTTGCCTCGGGAAACCTGGTTTTCTCTACTAGCTGCTCTACATATTTAGCTATGAGAGCCTTACGGCAGGCAGAAGATCAAATCTAACCTTTTAAACTTACCCTTTATTCTTCCGATCACGTGCGCCATATTTGTTTATGTTATTATGTTTTATTTGTACGTACACTAGTACATGGGGGTCCGTAAGGGGGTGCATTTTCACCCCCTGGGAAAGTACTACAACTCATTTAATCTACTCATTTACAATAATAAAGTAATATAAGTAATCTACTTAAAAAGACATCTCTGAAGAATAAAAACACCAGAATTTGTTAATTATTTGTATTACTCTACTAAACAAAGAACATATATTGACGTATTGGCAGCTTCTTCTTGTATTATTTTTACACATCTTCCTCCCATACAAACAACAGATTTAAAATTCTAAAATTACTTCCCAATTTCGAAACTTTGTTTTTGTATAACGTTTGATCTTTTCTGATCTCCAGTCCGTGCTCTATCGGAAATCGCATTAATTGGGATCCCACAACCCTTGGAGACTTTTCTTTACTTGATCACTCTAATAATGGCGCAATCGGAAATAAAGAGCAAGCCTTCGCCGAAAATAGCTTTTTGTGACCCTCACCCCCCGAAATATATCGTTTTGCACCCCCTGAAATGTAGCTGCGCTCGCCCATTCACTAATAGTATTAATAACTTGAATTTTTATTAGATGAAGCATTGTCAACCATTAGTATTTGTTTTACTAATATTTCCTTAATTTTAGTTGTTTACATTTTTGTTTCCGATCTGCACTGTTTACTCACTGCCGTAGACTGACGGTCTAAGTAGTTGCGATGTAAAGCAACTAGAATTAAGATGGTAAAGATCTAGTCAAAATTAATAATATTGGCAATGCTTCATCTAATAAAAATTCAAGTTAATATTTCTACTAGGGCTCGAGGTGTTGCAGAGGAGCAACGTTGCAATTAGTCTGTTTGTCTCCTTTGGCTTTTCAATGGAAACCTTCTTTCATTGAACTTCACTGAAAATTAGTGACATCATAGAAATTCAGGGGTCATTTTTCGATATCTGTCAGGCACAACTAACCAATACCAGTTCCAGAATAGGGTGATTAGTACGGACTCCGTCTCCGTTTCTTTATTGGTAGCAGCTCTTAACTAATTCGTGACATTCGTTTAGGGCAGTAATTCATAACGTCTTAAGTCCGATGTTGTAACCTGGAAAAATCAAAGAAGTTTAAGTTATGGTGACTTCCCTTTAGGATAGCTGGGAAGTCTCTGGGCAATCCCGATGTTGTTGTATCGGCACCTTCCGACAATTCTAAAAAGTGCAGGTTTTGTGGCCCCTACGTAAGTCCGCTCGGATAGTGTAATGCAACTAGAATTAAGATGAAAAAGATCTAATCAAACGAAGGTCCCGCGTTCGATTCCCGATATGAGCGAAGAGTGTGGAAAACTCTTGATTAGGATAGGACGAATTTCCCTGTCCACTCAGAAGCTAATTGAATACACTCTAAGCTGTGTGATTAGAGTCGAGGTATCCCTTCGGTGGACTTGCATCCTGCCAAGGTGGTGGTCATTAAAACTTGTAAGAATAAAGTGCTGATCTCGACCAGACTTGAGACTTGCAAGGATCACTAAGCTTATGCATGCAAATGAAGCCATGACCTCGTCACCGGTCTTATATACTCCAATGGGGGTTGTCTCTTAAGAGACGGCGTACTTGCCCTCTTTTGGTTTTGTCCCGACCCGCTTCACTCACTCGGAGTTGATCGTCGTATCACAAATGCATGATTATTAGAACATTGATCTCTTAAGAGTAATCACTTAACGTAAACATTCATATGAGAGTTGAACAGTTGAGTCGTTGCCAGTTCAAACGAAAAAATGATTAAAACGAAATCCATATTAATAAAAATACTGTCCACTCTGACAGTCTGAAAATGTTTGCTTTCTGCTGATTAGGCAGATTTTCGC
>VCCN01005228.1:1007990-1022236 GCA_006491835.1 Architeuthis dux | reverse complement strand
GAATATTAATGACCCTTCTCAAAACTATAGAAAATACTACATATAAGTTGAAAAATGAATTTGTTTTGTTAGATTTCTTTAGACATCCTATTAAGATATTATGATGGTAAAAAATTGGTAGATTTCCATTTATTTCTGGAGATATTGTACGGGGTATACAAAAAAATCAAGGAAGCCAATAATCCCGAGCGGCGCTATAGATATTGAAGTTTTCTGTTTATGTATTTATTGGTGGCGGGGTCTTTAATAATATCATTAGGTGAGCTACCTGGTACTCACTCTGATTATTAATGGCTGGAGGAGATATAAATACATGGCCAACTTCTTCCCGCCTTTTCTTCATCACTCAACAAAAGCTCACATTTCCGACTTCCTTTGCCTCTGCAAATGCCGTTTTCTCTTCAATGGCCGACGCTTTGATGTCTACCTTCGCCGCTCCATCACATTATTTTGATTTCACGCTCATCTGATGATGTCTCTTTGATCTCCGGCTTATCCTTACAAACCGGTGAGCATCCTGCTTTTAACGTCTCCCTATCTGCGTTAGTTGTTTAGCTTCGGATTTATTTTTTTCAATACAACAGGGAATTAGTAAATCTTTTTTTTATCCTTCTTCTGGCTCCGCGTTTTTTTCTTCTTCTTCTTCTTCTTCTTCTTCTTCTTCTTCTTCTTCTTCTTCTTCTTCTTCTTCTTCTTCTTCTACGTTTTCCTTCACATATTGATCCTTCTTTTTTCCCTTTCATTTCATCAAGTGCTTCAATAACCAACCTGCAGCCGACGTATGTAAGCAAGAAGGTTTCTATTTTCCACGTATCTGTCTTTTTTTCTCTTAACAGCTTGTTGGGTCGCCATGAATCTAGTCTTGTGTTAAAGCTGGCTCCTTTCAGCACGCTACTGATTTTTATCTATCTGGCTATTAAGAATTTTGATAATAAAATCATTTACAACGAATTTCTGTAGTAAAATAATTTATAACGAATTCCTGTAGTAAAATCATTTATAACGAGTTTCTGTAGTATAATCATTTATAACGAATTTCTGTAGTAAAATCATTTTTAACGAATTTCTGTAGTAAAATCATTTTTAACGAATTTCTTTAGTAAAATCATTATAGAGTTTATAAATTCGCAGAATAGTTTGTTTTTTTTACATGTTTCTGTTTGTTTTGTTTTTTATTAGATGAAGTATTATAACCCCCCCTTTTTTTCCGGCTACTTTTTAGCGTCATCTTAATTTTCTGATAAAAAGCAAATTAAGATGAAGTAGTAAAAAAAAATAGGTTTATTTTTGTTTTTTGATTTCTCTAAGATTTTTTATCATAATGTGTTAAGGTTTTAGCTTTGGGAATGTGTTAAGGTTTTAGCTTACTGGGAAAAATATGAACGCAGCGAAATTTATACATGATATTTTATTATGAAAGATGGTAAAAAAAAATCACCATTTCTTTAGCTTCTCACTTAATCTCATTTGGCAGTGTTTGTCTCCTACATTTCCAGTGTTCATTCTTCCACAATAAATCAGTCCCTGGGTATTTATTCCAGACGAACCAATTTGTTATGTTACCGGATAACTGAATGGAATTCTGGGATTATCGGCTGCTTTTGGAGAAAAAAAATAGTCACTGAGAGATTAAATTTCAGGTGGGAACAAAATTCCAATCATTGCTTTGCACACCGGGGATTCCTTTCCTTCCGCCCCCCAGGGTTGCGTAATGAACGAATGAGTGCTTTGAAATGGGGGTACATCGGATCAAACCGTAAAGTCAATCGAGAGAGCAGGTCGAGGCTGCTTTGATTGAAACATCAATTCTTGAATAACCTTACTCAAATCAATGCTTGATGCAGAAATTGGCACTGTGAATAGAGACAGGAAAGTAGTGCAATCTGATGTGACCAGAATGAACATTACATTTAAAGGCCCGATTACACCCGGGTTTTATAACGCATTTGCAAATAAATAAATAAACGAGTCGGGCTGCAGAGTTATACCCTGCTCCTACTTCTATGTCCTTGCGTAATTCTGCTATAAGTTTTGGATGTGTGTAAGGCCTGTCAGTTAAGAGCAGCCGTAACACACCAGCCTAGCGATCACTAGGTCATGAGATCAAATCACGGTTTACTGGCCTAATTTTTGGTGAGAATTGTTCTTGTTACATAGGAACATAAAGTTAATTCTGACTTTGTCCTGGAGTTTGACAATGAATTGATTGATTGTTTTATTTAACGGCACATCGACCCTTGGTGGGTCATTTAATGCCGGATTCAGTGAGACAAATGCCACGAGGACCGGGATAAGGGGCGGGGGAGGGGTGGAGATCCCAAAAGCTTCTCAGGACGAATCCTGAGCATGCTAATGGTGATCGCCTCCCGACCAGCTGGCCAAGATATCCTGTGCAACTGCTCCCAGGACGATACCTGAGCATGACACAAGGGCCGTGGTTCTCTGAACTTCGAGGCCATGGAGGTTTCGAAGAACAGATACTACACTTTGATCCTAGCTAAAAGGCCACCCTTTTGACAATGACGGATACTACTCTATACTAAGCGTTTGATAGTTATTTCCCTTGATAAATCGTTTCATTATAGGGGTGAATGTGATGCAGAACCCACACTGTTATCATTAAGTTGCAAATCACTCGGATTTACGCATACTTTAGGTTAATGCATTTTGGGGCTTACCTTAATTTAATGCGCATAGCTGCAATGCACCGTTTCGGCTAATTAGAGGTCATAAACAGAATGAGAATATTAGATTGAGAGAGAGAGAGACATAGAGACATAGAGAGAGTGGGAGAGAGCGCGAGAGACAGAGAGAGAGAGAGAAGACTGGCGCCTCGTCGTCGAATTTTATTTAACAAACTAGTCTCGCAGATCATTACTACTGAGCAGGGTGTAAGAAAGTGTGGTAACGCAGTAACGCCGCTATAAGACACACCTGCTCATAGGGAGGCACAAATGATCAAAACAACGAGTGATAAAGGAGTGCAGAGATCTAAATCAAAGGTTGCTGTTTTTGATTGATACTTCTTTATTGGTTGATTGATTTGAAATTCCAGTTAAAAACAATGCTCACAATTTGTGCCATTAACAAAATCTTAGCATAAGCATTTGGGAGGCACATTTGGGAGGCACATTTTGGAGGGACATTTTGGAGGGACATTTTGGAGGGACATTTTGGGCAAGATTCTGCGTTACGAGTCACAAAATCACTTTATAAGATCCTGCTACTTAGTATTGAGTTCTATCATCACTGGGCGACATGTAGTATAATCCCGGTTTTACATGTACGAGAGAGAAAGGTCTGTGGAGGGGAAATAAACTATTGATCCATACAGGAGAAAAGCCCTCCCACGTGTCGTAGACGACAAAATTCATTCGTTGCAAGGAAAATATGGGTTCTTTTTATTTCCGTTGATAGCTTCGGTGCGGGGCCGGTTCGCGGATCAATCAGGGCATTGAATTCTGTTTAGCTGAAAATCTAGCGAGTTGGTTAAATTCTGTTCTTAATTGCCTTTCCTGAAAGAGTGACCGTGATGATAGTAGTAGCTCAGGTCGCATTCGCTTCCTCCTCTGATTCTCTCCAGCACCCTTAACGGGTGAGTCGCTGTTCTGTTCAACTCTGACTGCCGCCCGATTTGAATCACGGCGCACCCTTAAAAATCCTCTGATTGATCGAACGCATTCTCTTTGTTCCCTTGGTCAGCTGTTTGACCTATTTTCTAAACCAGAGAACATGATATGGCGTTTTGGGGCAAGTCCCAAACGACGCTATTCTCTACCTCCCTTCCCTCGGCAAACGAACACACGACCTGAGTGTATTTCATTACACGCCCCATGTGCCAAAACTAAGCTAAGCTTAGTAAATATTAGGGTTATTACATATGAAATGTCGTTTCTTGAATAGTAAGAAAAAAACGACTTGTCATGTATAACAACCTAATAATATCAAAACAGGTCTGGTTAGTCACTCAATGGCCAGTGACCAACGTCTTTAGGCAGCATGCCATGTTGGGGGTGATCAATTAAAAAATTGGAAAACGGGCTGATCAATGATTAACTTACTATTCTCACCTTTTGTTGTCCAGTGATCACTAAAAAAAGTCCGAATTTTCAAAAGCCAAGCGTGAATGCCACCGGACACAAACTAAAGGATCAATTTAGCATAAACCTACATTGCAAATTGAATCCCCCTCTTTAAATCCATTTAGGGTAGGAATTGTCAAAAAACATCGTTTCATAATAAGGAGTAAATGTTTTAATTGTCAGCCCTCTAGCTCCATTGGTGTGGTCTGTACTTGTAATACATATATATATATATATATATACATACATACAAAGACAGCCGGACCAACTCAAAAACTGAAGAAACCTATGTTGACAGTTTGGTGACAGTTTTGGTTGACGGTTTCCAATTGGTTTCTATGAATAGTTTGTTTTATGAAAGGCAGGTTCCCCCACCCCCGCGCTATCCGAAAATAAGGCGTTCTTAATTTATTTCTTTTAACCGTTCGTAAGCCGAAATGGCTCAAAGCAAAAAAGCAATTGCCATTAATTTATATGGGGAACTTTTTTAGCATTCCCAGACCAACCAAAATGGTGATGATGGTATGTTAGGCTGGGTCGTCGGAGGTTGGGGTAGTGGGAGCTTCAGAAAACTGGGTCGCAGGAGAGAGAGAGATGGAGAGGTGCGTGCTGCCTATATAACGGCTCGCAGCAAAACAAACGCTGGACGCTATTTTTTTGCTTTTCGACTTTTTTCGTAAAAGCGAAAAAATGGCGTAAAACAAACCTTCAAAAAGCGGGGGAAATCTGCTCAGGAACAAATCCTGCTTTCCGACCTTCAGTAGTCATGCTTGTTTAATCCGGTCAACATTTCATCAACGCGTTTGATTAACTCTACTATTTGTTTGTGTTTCTATCAATCCATAGTTGTTAAAAGCCCTTGGGGGTGTATACCCACCCAGAACAGGACAAGTACTGTTTGCTTGCAAACGTTCCACAAACAGTTGCAAACAGGCAAATGTTATGCAACCAGTAGCGAACAATGGGTGATAAGTTGCTTAAGGCTTATGTACAAACGTTTATTGGGTGATTGTACATAAACAAAGCATGTACAGTTTAGCCACCCTCTCAAATCACAATGCAAACAACCCAAACAGTATACAAACGGTAGATGAACGTTTGGCTGATGATTGCAAACGGCTGGTTCTGGGTGGGTAATAGGTGGGTAATAAGTGTTTCGTTCAGTTGTTACTTTGTAATCTAAAACTATGACCTCTATGACTTATGACACCGGATAATTCAACCTGACACTGAATACTGAGAGGTTGGGATATAGGAATGTGAACTGTACTGGAAAAGGTTTTGGAAAACTAGGTCTCTCCGCAAAAAGTGTGGTAAATAAAGATCAGAAGCTTGTTGGAATAGCCAACTTTGGCACCAGACTAGATACATTGTGCAGTAACAAGCTGTAAAGGGGGGATAAGGACAGAGATCTGGAAAACAAAGGTCTTTTTGTTTGTAAAGAGGAAAAGAGAAAGGGATCTGGAAAACAGAGGTCTTCTTGCTTGTAAAGAGGAAAAGAGAAAGAGATCTGGAAAACAGAGGTCGTCTTGCTTGTAAAGAGGAAGAGAGATCTGGAAAACAGATGTCTTCTTGCTTGTGAAGAGGAAAAGAGAAAGAGATCTGAAAAACAAAGGTCTTTTGCGTGTAAAGAGGAAAGAAGACAGGGATCTGGAAAACAGATCTTCTTGCTTGCATAAATCAGCAGAAGATCGGCTATTGAAGCAGAAATGATGAAGTGATTGACTATGCCACCTGATACTCTCACGGTTTTCAGAGCACGTCACACTGCGGACATCGATCATAGGAGATATCAATGATACGCCCACAGAAATCAGCTGATGGACGGCGAAGGCAATGAATGGCTGAAGTCGTGCACATGATTTTACGCTTTTGTCGAGCGTGCACGTAGTTCTATTACTAATGCTTTTGTGATAACGACTCGAGACAATCTCTAATCTGAGACTTTTGTGGTAACGCAGTTAGACACATCTTCGAAAAGAGGAAGCAACTCCATGATGCAGCCGAACACGCATGCGCACAAGAAAAATGTTCAAACCACACTAAATACAAACTCAAAACCTATCTTGTGCGCACGCAGACGTACAAATACGCTGGACAATATTAAATTAGTCCTCCACAACCACTCTGGAAATATTTCAAACGCTGGTGGCTCCTTTGTGAAAGAAACCGTTTTAAAGATAATTGTTGATGTTAAAAGATGTTTTAATAGATATTATACTAATATCGACAGCTCTTACTACAGCAAGGGATCTCCTGTCGTAGTGGCTGTGTGAAAACACGATTCGCTTTGGTTATGGTTGAGAGCTCTCGATTTATTCGGGAATTGGACATAAAATGGAGAGAGAGTGGTATAACAAGGACAGAGGTTTCGTATTTCAAATCGTCTGACCACCTCCGACCACACAAAAAGTGCTTGATCGTGAATGCTATCGCAATTGCTTTATACATGCGTTCTCTGGCCAAATCTACATCAGTATACTTAGTTGGTAACGTGATTCTGCGACGTGTTCTTGGTTGCTCGCGTGCTTTCAATCACTTTATTTTATCGAATATTAGAGTTGTGACCTTGATCGTGCTATCCATGACTCTTTTTGGCGAAGCCACATTGCTGAATATATTATGATATTTACTAACGTTGCCTTTGTCTGGCATAAGGCAACAATTATAGGCACCCAGTGCGGATTGCATTTTCTATATAAGCTATGACCAGCGAACCTAGTCCTTCAACTAACATCCTATAACACTCGCCGTATATACTTACTAGCATTAGCTTAGCCTGTTACAGCGTAAATGCTCTGGATTCCCTCCCCACTAAGAATCGAACTCTATACACTAGCGAATGATCTGGGAGACGAAATTAGTGAAAGTATTATTCACATCCTTGGCCTTTTTCAGACATCAGGTAAATCCCTGACCCTATAACAGCTAAGGCGATGGGGAGGTGCTGTCGTAGCGAGAATGTCCTGATCACCAATAAATATTTCCTAATCTTACTATTAACGTAAGGAATCCATACCTCAGCATAGCACGATACACAGCACGGTCTCTTCTTTTAAACATGGGCTTTTCAACAAAATGCCAGGTTCCATTGCTCTTTGCTTCAGACATTAGGGTAAACCCTTGACCCTCCAACTTTTAAGGCAATGGGGGAGGTGCTGTCTTCGGGAGGGTTTCCTGCTCAGCTCAGCTTAGCCTTCCAGGCATTCACCTATCGAGTATTGAACTCTCTACACTAACGAATGGGCTACGAGACGATCTTGCTAACCAAAGCCCAGCGCAGACATCAGAGTATACTCATGACCTATCTCTTTTAATGCAATGGGGTGGCGCTGTTTGTGGGGGGGGGCAGAACCCCGGTCACTAGGTGTCCTAAACTCAGCTTTCGCCTGGGTTGTAGTAGCTTGGCAGCCAACGAAGATCAAACTCTCTACAGCAGAGAATGGTCAACGAAATGATCTCGTTAGCCATCGCCCTATACAGGCTCATAAACCAGAACTGATTGAATGTTTTGGGCAGCAGGCCTAATAGGGAGGTGGAAGACTGTGTTGCTCCAATTTTACAAGTGCAGATGGTCTGTCTGCTAGTCTGCCTTGGAAAGTCAGCATTCAAAATTCTGGCTTCCACCTGGGCTCGAACCAGACCGACTGGCCTTAATACGTAACTATTTCATCTACGGTTAAAGGACACTAAAAGCTGAAAAACTCTTGCAAATTATTGGAAAATTGTCGAGTACAGGTATCACCGAAATTTCGTTCTACGCCACTTATTCGCTTTTACGAAAAAAAAGGCGAAAAGTGAAAAAAAGGTTCGGCATTTGTTTTGCAGTGAGCCGTTATAGAATTATAACCTCCGACGAAAACAATTTTGTGGATCTGGGAACTCTAAAAAGATTTCCCATAAGAATTAGTGGTAATTGCTTCTTCGCTTTACGGTATTTCGGTTTACGAAAGGTTTTTGTAGGAACGTTCTACTTTTTGATAACGGTTGAAACCTGTACTTAGTGAAATATTTTCCGAATTCGAAACGTTAACCGAGTTGTGTCGGTGGGCGCTGGCGACTCACAGTCTCTAAACACACCAATCGCAATGCAGACCTACCGACAGATCGATCGATCTAATGGAGCAAGATTTGTTTTAATGTAGTTGTTATTGATACGCTCCTAATCGATACACATTATCTCGCTCCGCCGGACATATCCGTTGATACAAAATATAGGTTTGCTAATTTTTGTTGAGTGCACTTTCCCCGGTACACACACAAACACAAACTCACACACACGAGCATACACACACAAACGCGTTTACAAGGTTTTTAGTCAATTTCAAATGGCAATCCATCTCAAACATCTAATTGTGAAACACACCCTCTCACAAACTCCCATCCTATTACTAACGCACTGGACGTCATGTAGTATTCGGATCTTTTATGATGTATTGTGTTAATTTTCGGGTGCATCTTATTGACTAGACTATACTGATTATTTACGTATGTGTATATACATGCACACATTTATATGCACATTTATATATATAAATGTCTGTTATGGGCATTCTTCGGAAGAAAATTGAACATCGCAGAGTCCTGAGGTCATCCATGTGGTGTGCAGTGGATGAGACTAGATGTGTTTTGTGTATTATACACAATACACATTGTTTAACCACATCCACCATATATATATATGTGTGTGTTTGTGTGTGGGGGGATTGTTATATAAACATGTACATATATAAATGTGTGTTATGGGCATGTAAGGTAATCCGACAGAATGGTAGAGGTAATTTGACAATGTGGAAATGAAAGATTGAGAAAAGCGTGTTACGTCTCAAACATATGTATTATCATTAAGCTAAGCATTGATGCATTTCACCGAGTTTCATTCGGCGTCTTCAGAAGCTCTTTTGCAGTGTAGTAAACTCGCGTGTGTGCAGTTCGATTCCTCACATGTTTGTTTTGAAATGTATACTGAGCTGGAGATAAAAACAGAAGGACAAGGGTGGTAAGCCCTGGGTGTTGGGCAAACGTGGGTCAGATTCTGGTTATCTGGAAACTAAGGAAACTATCTTGATACCCTATACTGGGCACACAGATAATTAATGTGAAATGTGAAATTTTAAAAATAAAGAAAAATAGCTGTAACAGGGACTTAAGCTGTTGTGGTTTTTAAGCAAATTGTTTCCCTTGAATTCAAGAACTCCTGCGGTGTTTTGTGTATAAAAAGAATTAAGTTGTTTGGTTTATCGGACCAACCGGTTATTGGGTCCAAAATCGTTGATCCCGATGCGGTCTTATTAACCGGATTCCACTGTGTATATATTCGCTCTTCTTAAACATGTCTGTCTTCACTTTTGGTAAAACCAAGACATATGTAGCCGATTTTGTTTTTAACTGCCAGGCGTGATGGGTGAACGGTCGTAGCAACTTTTTTTGTTCTTCGTAAGTGAATCTTGTTACTCTCTACCATTCAAATGCTACTAACCACATAACAATCTTTAAATCCAAATTGTATACTTATTTTTCTGTAAAATTGCAAAATATTTTATTCCTCTTATAAATCCCCACAAATGTTTTTTTAAAAAGGAAGAAAAAAAGAAAATCGTCAGCGTGACTAGATAGCTACGGATTCTCCACATTCAGGCCCCGCCGACCTAGGACCCGAATAAAGACACGGAAAACCCGTCCCAAATCTCCGTCCGGAGCCAAGTCATTCATTCATATATATATATATATATAGAGAGAGAGAGAGAGATAGAGAGAGAGAGAGAGAGAGAGAGAGAGAGACACACACACAGACACAGACACAGACACAGACACAGACACAGACACAAAGAGGGGAGAGACAATATAAGGAAGCCACAGTTATTTTCAACTGCAGTACCAGTTGGTTACTTTCCTATAATACGCACTTTTTACATCAAACCGTACCTGCGTATTATACACGGAGAGTGAATTTCGGGTGGAACTAGAAGCAAGCGTGTGTCTACGTTACTATGACAACGGAATTTTCTGAAAGTGAAGACGATAGTCACGCTTTTCAGAATTCGAAGATTCCGATAATAGTGAAGAAACTTTACCTAAGCAATTGTTGGGGCCTAAAGCTTTTAATTATCCTACGCACCTGAATGAATTCCGTAGATAAGAATTATCAAAACAAAATTATTCCATGAATCACATTAATATATTGTCTAACTCCAATCCAAGTTGGAGTTGATTTTGCCCCCCCCCCGTAACAAGAACAACAATCCTCACCTAATTTAGGGGAGGAAACTCTTCACTGTTTGTCTATCACGTCACATTAAACCAAACCAATATTTAAAATTAACATTTCCCTAACGTTTGAAATCACGACCGAGTAATTGCTAGGAGTCTCTCTTACCAACTGAGCCAAACTGAAGTCTAATATATCTGCGAATTTATTTATTATATCTACAATGCTTAGTTGCAGTAATCATCTTCAGTTGGAATAGAAGTAGGCGAGGAGTTTAACCGTGCAGCAACCAGGCTTGTCTCTTTATATGTCTCTAAGCAATAACCATGAAATACCCACGGGTCCTTCTAGACTTTATTATTTCTGCAAACTGCACAAACTGAATTGCATCGAAAATAGCCATGGGCAAAAAATGAGCTATTTTATTTTTATCCAAATAAATACACCACGAAGATTGATTATTTCTTGTTGAACGATGATTATTGAGTGGAATATCATTGAATTTGTCGACAAAAAATTCCAAAACGAAAAAAAACAAGAATAGGTAAACAGCTCTGGTTAGTCACTCAATAGAAACCGTCACGTGAATAATGTCTTTTGGCAGCATGCAGTGTTGGGATTGGTCAACATTGCAAAAAGGGGTGATCAATGATTAAGTTACTTTCGTTGAGAAGGGATCACAAAAAACAAGCATGAATGCTGCCGGACACAAACTCAGGGATTAACATACACTGCAAATTGAACCCCGACTAAAAACCTATTTATCCCCACCCCGCCAACAAAAAAGCTGTTTTTTCTTTCTAGACATAATAAGAAGTACATGTTTTAATCTTCAGCCCTCTAGCTCCATTGGTGCGGCCTGTACGCGTGATACATACATAGCCAGCAAGCCAGCTAGACCATCTTAAAAACTGAAGAAACCTATGTTGATACTGCAAATTGAACCCCGACTAAAAACTTATTTATCCCCACCCCGCCCAACAAAAAAGCTGTTTTTTCTTTCTAGACATAATAAGAAGTAAATGTTTTAATCTTCAGCCCTCTAGCTCCATTGGTGCGGCCTGTACGCGTGATACATTCAAAGCCAGCCAGACCATCTTAAAAACTGAAGAAACCTATGTTGTCTGTTTTGGTTGACAGTTCCAAATTAAGAAAGAAAAATTGATCCAATTACCATCGGTTATTATGGAATTGGCCATTACATCTAGAAAGCAGACAGTGTTGGACAATTTTACACCAATGATAGCGCAGGTGGTATTGTCTGACAATCTGTCTATCTCCCCCCCTCTCTCGCCCACTCTCCCCCTCTCTCTCTCTCTCTATCTCTCTCTCTCTCTCATGAAAAGAGCGAAGAGGAAGGAACGCAAAAAAAATAAATCACACATACACCTCCCACCCACTGATAGATATAAACCCAACTATCTAGAAACTTACCCCATACTGGCGCACACAGATAACCAGAATCTGATTATTATTGACAGAGAACGCTGTTGGAAACAGAGAAAAATCAAAGAGGCAGCATATATTAACATGTCGACTGAATGTATTAGTCAGAAAAATGCATCGTTCAATCTGATGTGGCCTCCGCTGCTCAACAGGCCCAAACCCGATAAGGCAAGGATGAAGAAACAACCGAATCCTACGTTATAAGGGTTGCCTCCTTTGAAATTAAAAACTTCTGTTTACCCCTTCACATTCGGATATTACACCTGGGGAAGACCGAAGAATGGATCGGCCGAAACGTCGTGTTAACAACACAAACAACAAGAAGGGGTTCAATCGTCCGAAGAACTATTTGAATGTTAATGACCTTCTCAAAACTATAGAAAATATTCTTTTTATTAGTTCGTCGGAAATGAATGGCCTTAATTACATTGACATTTATACTCCAAACAAACAATATAGAGTAGTTTCTATAGTTTTGAGAAGGGTCATTAATATTCAAATAGTTCTTGGGACGATTGTTTGTGTTGTTAACACGACGTTTCAGTTGATCCATTCTTCGGCCTTCCTCAGGAGTAATATCCGAATGTGATGGCGGTAAACAGAAGTTTTTAACTTCAAAGGAGGCAACCCTTATAACGTAGGCTTCGGGTGTTTCTTTATCCTTGCCTTATCGGGTTTTTGTTTGTTGAGTAGCGGAACACCACAAACAACAAAAAAGAGTTCAATCGTCCGAAGAACTATTTGAATGTTATAGAGTAGTTCTTCATCTACTAGTTATCATCTTTTAACAAATTATTTACTCTTTACAGATTGTAGTTACTAACCCATAAAGAAAAACAGTTAGTCACTCAATAAAAACCGTCACGCGACTAACGTCTTCTGGTAGCATGATGTCATGTTGGGGGTGATCAATGAAAAAGTTACTTCTCTAGCCTTTTATTTGGGCAGTGATCACTAAAACAAAAGTCTGAATTTTCAACAAAAAAACTACCGAACAGAAACTAATGGACTAATTTAGCATAAACTTACATTATAAATTGAATCCTCCACCCAACTAAAAGTCTATTTTGTGGCGGATTTTTTTACATAATTAAGGAGTGAATATTTAAATTTTCTGTCCTCGGGCTCCATTGGTGCGGCCTGTACGCGCAATACACACATAGATGGCCAGCCATCCAGACCCACTTAGAAACTGAATAGATCTATGTTGATGCTGTCAGTTTTGGTTGACGGTTTCTAATAAAACTAAATGAACTTTCGTATGATTTTTCTTTCAGTTCAAGTTCAGATGGAAAGCTATGGAAACTACCAAAAACATCAACCAAGCATTTGGCCAAAGATAGGTTCTTGTTTGTATGGATTAGCGTTGGTTCCAAATACGACCGATGAGCGGAGGTGCGAGGTAGCGTAACGGTTATCGGCAAACCGTGTTCGGATTTTGGCCGAGGCTGCTCGTGTTCACTTAGTACTAATACCCTTGGGAAATGTATGAATCCACATCCATTGCTAGATATCTTGACAAAACATTTCCCATCACTGACATGTCACGATGGTTGGCGGAGGAAAGTTTGGGTGAATAAGCACTTGAGTAAACTAACATCCCATAACAATAGCCCAGACTGTTGTCAAGGGCCAGCCCAATGACCGATGACCATATTTGGAGGTCGTTGATCTCTCAGGGTAACCCTTCGTTTTCTTTTGTCAAACTCCAAGACAAAGTCAGGAGTTGGCTTTACTTTCCTACCTACTAGTGATCGCTAGCCTGGTGTATTACTGGCTGAGCTAAATTGACAAGTCTTAGATATTAACGAAAGTTTATCATACATACAGATACGCATCGGCTGATTTCATTCTAATAAATAGAGAAAGAAATTTATTATATATACAATACAAAAGTTTCAGCAACATCCTCAGTCGGAATAGAAGTAGGAGTGGAGTTTGACCCTTCAGCAGCCAGTCTTGTCTCTCTTCTCTCTTCTTACATTATCAACTTCTTTCACTCCTTTTCTTTCTTTCTTTCTTTCTTTCTCTCTCTCTTCTCTCTCTCTCTCTCTCTCTCTCTCACTTTATTTCCCTATTATCGTAAATAGACAGATACACCTTGGTGAGTGTGGGTGTCTGCCAAGAATATAATCACACCCATGAGGACTTCAAAGCGGTCAAATACCAAGGTAGGTAATTCTATATACACGAATGTAATAATATACACGGGTATGAAATCATACTTACTGGGCGTGTAATTACATACACACATCAATTAATGAGGTGGAAGCCAATCGCTAAGCCCCTTTGAAGTAGGACCGACAGGATATTTCGCAGATTACAAAAACAGATATAGATGTGTGGAAACACGCAGATAGACAGTAATATCAATAAACATAATTATGTACATCTCTTTAAAAGCACAAAACGAGTTTTTATACCAATGTACAGTACCATTATATAGTACCATGGATATATATCTATCTATATATATATTTATTTATTTAATTAAATGGATTTTTCTTTTT
>VCCN01005228.1:956396-968488 GCA_006491835.1 Architeuthis dux | reverse complement strand
GACTTCGATCTTCAGATGAACAGTAACTGTTGTTTCGTTAATATAAGAAATTAATGAAGCTTGAGTAACTGTTCATTTTAAAATTGTTTTAAAATGACCAGAACTGACCTATGGTGACCTTGAATGACCTCAGAGGTCAACGTCACATAGAGTGAGATCATCGCCGTGAGAAGACGTATCTCTATGGTAAATTTTACAATCCATGTTACAATATGGTGGCCAACAACTCTGGAAATTGGCTCAAAATGATCAGAAATGACCTCTGGTGACCTCGAATGACCTCCAAGGTCAACCTCACATAGCCTATGTGGAAAGTTGACATCTTATCAGTCTACATGCAGAATATTAGGTCGATAGGGCTTGTAGTTTTTGCGGAGAAGAGGTACGGACAAACAAAGTACTCAAAATTTAGTATAGATATATATATTAATTATAAAGATATTTATTAGTTGAGAACCTATATTTGCCTGGTGTGAACGACTGCTAAACGAGCGGCCTAAATCGTAAATCACTGGCGCCGGGCAAATATAGGTTCTCAACTATTAAATGTCTTTATAATTATCATATTCTGTCGGATATAAAAATTATCCATCATTTGATTTCATAGATATATATATGTAGGAAGTGCGCCCCAAAGGTTTGAGGGATTTGAACCGCGCACGCAAACTGAATATCGTAGGGAATCTTGCTGCTACCTATTGTGAACAGTATCCTTTGTGTGACAGTTGCACACAGCAGACAAAGAGACAATTTCGAAGGAGACTATGGAAACTAAGTGTAAGGGTAAGAAAAATCTGTTTAATGATCATTCCCTGAACATTTGACTAGCACCTCGTATATTGGATTATTTCTTGTCAATTCATTTTTATTCCTTCTTATTTTTGAATCCCGAGATAGTTTTTCCTCTCTTCTTCTTTGTTGTATTAAAATCGTTCGTGTCATTACTATGGTAACCTGAATGGACACCGTTAGCAAAATCCGACATGCTGGAAATAAGCAACCATACCGTCACAGACGAAAATAGGTTGCGTTAATGGACTTTTATTCATTTTATTTTATTTTGTTCTATTTTATTTTATTGTTTTTTTTTATATATTTTTAATCACGAATAACGCTTTGTTTAATCCATTTACCATTTAATTATCAAGGTTGTCCAATATTTGATCTGAGCTAAAGATTTTTTTTTTTTTAAATTGATCGTTCCTTCTTGATAGTTTACTTAATTTATCTGGACATGAATACTTGATCGACATCGATGTTTATCTAACAGGGCGACTGTCTGCATCACAGAATGCGAGCCTAAAATTGCAGACTCATTAAATTAATGACTACGCCATTTTAGGATTTGATTCTATTATGAACTTAATTTGAACATAAACATTGAACCAACATTTTAATTCCCATGTTATAAAAAGCCCAGTGCTCTTGTGAAAACGTCTGTGTTCTCTTTTGAAAATTGTTAATACTCTATACCAGAGGTCCCTAACCCTGTGCCCGCGGGCGCCATGGCGCCGGCCGATCTTTTTGCATGTGCCCGCCACAGGCTGGCTACCATTATTTTTATAATTATATTTTAAATATTTTTTTAAATTTTCTAATGTTACAATTATATATTTTAACTCTTTGGCCGTACAACTTTTCCCACCCGGTTCCCCCTGTATCGCCTACGCCTCTATATAAGGCCATGGCAAGATTGCCGGATTAAAACCTGCTTGGGAAGTCAAAGAATACATGCCAAAAAAGCTAAACATATTTAGATATGATTCTGATACTTTTGTTGCAAAGTGTATCTACTTCGCGTATTGAAGACTATCGGTGTGTTGCGCAGTGTGGCACGACTTTCAATTGAATGACTTTGCATTGAAAAATACACACGCACGAGCATGCCACAAACATATACATATACATACACGCATGCATACATGTGCGTATGTGGTATTTATGTGCATGTATGCATGTGTGTGTATATGGCATGTGTGAGTAATTGTATTTGTGAGCAATAGTGACATATGTGTGTGAATGTGTTGATGTGAGTATGTGTCATGTGTGTATGTGGTATGTGTGTGTATATGCGTATCTGCGTATGTGTATGTTTGTGGCTTGGATGTGTATGCGTATGTGTGTATTTTGCGTTTTCGATTAAACGTCGATCGATAAAAAGTCGTGGTACCGAATGTCACAAAACGATCCAGTATAAGGTTAACTAAATTTATAATCGGAGTTACATAGTTAATTTTTCTTTCTTTTTTTAAATATTAGTAAGTTTTGTAGAATATTTGAAAATTGATACAGGGTCATTTTCATTATTGTGTCTCTTTTAACGGGGCCCTTCATTTGTTATGGTCATAATCTGTAGCCAACCAGGGCTCAGGTGAGAAAATAATGCCATATCAGCAGAAAGGCAAGGGGTCGATGATGGTGGTGGTGATGATGGTGATGGTGATGATCATCCATACCTCCTCCATCACCATCACCATCAATACCATCAACACCACCAACACCACAACGACCATAAACACCACCACCACCATTATCAACACCACCACCAACACCACAACGACCACCACCACCATCACCACCACCATCATCACGACCACCACCATCAACACCACAACCAACACCAACACTACAACCACCATCATCAACACCACCATCATCACCATCACCACCATCATCACCACCACCACTATCATGACCACAATCATTCACCATAACCAACATCAACCATACAACCACCATCAGAACTACCACCACCACCACCATCATCATCATCACCATGATCAGTATCAGCAGGAAAGATAGTAACAATATAGCTGATAGGAAATTTTATTTGTAAACAGTTGTCGATGGCAGCCATTTTGAAATGGCTGCCATGGGCGACATGATGGCTCAATATCAAAATTCTTTTTTAATGCCTTTGTCTATAAGTGTACCAAATTTCATGCTTCTATCACAGAATGCACAATTATTTGGCTAAGCGGCTCCACTACCTTTTCTGAATTGCAATCAAACTATTTTTAATTTTCGGTAAGATTTCGTACAGGAACAACCTTTAAAAAGGTTATGTTGAGAACAACAAATTCTTGCCCACATGCAAAGAGAAATTCAAAACACCCTCACGCACGCAGACCCACACCGAGGTAAATGTGTAAATACTTACCTAACCTAATTAACAATGTGACAGAATATGCAACAGTAAACACCTCGGCGTTTTGCTTTCTTTAATGTATCCAATTATATTTGAACTCGTCTCCCGTGCAGTATGCGTTGCCCAAGGGCCACCGTTACCGACTGCTGATAGGAAATTAGATGATCTGTTTACGAGAAATACAAGCCTGGTTGCTGCAAGGTCAAACTCCACTCCAACTTCTATTGCGACTGAAGATGATTACTGCAACTTTTGTATTGTATATATAATAAATACAAAATTATAAAAATATGTTGAAGAGATGTTGAAAATGGCCTAAACAGCCGTAACATGTGCACCAGAAGACATACACAAGGCGGAACTACGTTCATAAAAACGTTAATTTTAAAATGTTATGGTTGTTTTTGTTTTTTGTTTATTTTAAAGTTTGAAGTTTTAGAATTTTAACATTTATAACGTCCAGAACACTGAAATTGAGAATAATTTTCGTTTACATAGTTTATTGTTATAAAAATATATATTGTTTCTCTATTTATTTATTAGAATGAAATAAGCCCATGCGTATGTGTATGATACATTTTCATTAATATCTGACACTTTAGCTCAGTCAGTAAGACATCCAGCTAGCGACTACTAGGTCGCGAGTTCAAATCACGGTAGGGGTATGGTGATTTTACATGTTGGTTTACACGCCAAACTTTGGTGAAGATTGTTCTTGTTGATCTTGTTGTTCTTGTTACGGTAGGAAAACAAAGTCAACTCCTGACTTTGTCCTGGAGTTTGACAATTAGACAGTTTCTGGACCGAAAACTCCCGATTTGTCCCAAAATTAATGCCGGTTCTAAGGGAAAGCAACTATTTAATATAGGGTGTCCCAATAGTAACTCCTGATTTCTCCCAAAATTAATGCCGGTTCTAAGGGAAAGCAACAATTTAATATAGGGTGTCCGAATAGTAACTCCCGATTTCTCCCAAAATTAATGCCGGTTCTAAGGGAAAGTAACTATTTAACATAGGGTGTCCCAATAGTAACTCCCGATTTCTCCCAAAATTAATGCCGGTTCTAAGGGAAAGTAACTATTTAATATAGGGTGTCCCAATAGTAACTCCCGATTTCTCCTAAAATTAATGCTGGTTCTAAGGGAAGCAACTCGTCTGATTAGTTATCAAGAATATTCAATTTTACTGGTAATTTTAGGCGTGCTGAGTTACTTCCCTTAGATTGAACTGACGTTAATTTAGGGACGAATCGGCCGTTACTCTCGGGACATCCTGTATGTATGCTAGCCCCTGTCAGTGTTGACATATGTGTAACAACTTCTTACAGTTATTAATGTGTGGTAGTCATGGGAAAGTAATATTCTGATGAAATTTCATCAACGTTTGATCAAAAGCCATGACCGGGGCGGGGCGGGGGTCTGATCCGCCCCTGGAATTCTGATTATCATAATACCTCATTCTTTTGAAATATGATAAAATAGCAACGTTTGCACCTAGTTGAATAAAGAATATGAATAAGATAACTTTGTCAACTATTACGCTCCTTTGACAATACCAGCAGGATTAGCTAAATGAACAAAAATGTGAAGTTCCTAGAAAAACATTTACGCCTCATTTATCAAAGAATCATTTATAAAGGAAGAATATTTAAAATAGTTGGTACTCAAACCGTCCGTTTTTAACCTAGTTCCATGCAAAATATCTCCAAATCGAAAATATTTTCAATTATTTAATTATTTTTAATTTAGCACGGAAAAATAGTACGATTAACCGTACTATTTTTCCTATCTATTTTCATGAAGAAAAAAAAATCCTCTCAATCGAAAATAAGCAAAAGATTGTAAAACTTAATTTAGAAAACCGATAGAAAATAATATTTTTTAACCGCGAAACGATAAAAATAGTTTTTTTTTATGTTAACTGTAAAATAGCAAAGAAAAATATGATTGTTTTTGTTTTGAACAGGCGAACGATATTTTCAGGTTTACATCTAGAATTGAGTCGGAAAACATCTAGAAACACCCCCAGACATCTAGATTCTCCAGATATATGTATAGGAAATATATTATATATAATCAATAAATTAAATGTGGCTTTAATCAACATTTGTTTAATTGAAATATTACTTATTTTATTAAAGATATTACTTATTTTATTTCTATGAATTGAATATAGATATTACTTATTTTATTAAAATAAAATCAATAGCATTTTCTGACATCTATACGCAACCGATCTAGATGAAAACGTTCCAGCTTACTCGTCGAGATAAATGGCGTCCCCATTCAATTCAGAATGAGGTTATCGAATTAATTGCAAATGCAGTCAGGGAACAAATTTGTACTGAAATACTGGCGTCCACTGTCTTTAGCCTAATCGCTGATGGGACTCAAGACGTAACAGGTCAAGAACAGTTATTCATTGTGCTCCATTATGTTTCATTGGATATGAAGGAAGACTTTGTCGGCTTTTACAATCTCCCAGATGAAACGGGTCTTTCCAAATTTTAAAGCGATTGAAGACGCCATTATGCAACTACAGTTTAATATGAAATCAATAGGGGTCTCGGATTCGACGATTGCATCCAACGTGAGTGGCCGGTTCAAAGGGGCAAGAGCTCTACTGAAAGAGATATACCCACTATTAATGCATTTTCATTGTGCAAACCACTCTTTAGATTAGAGTTTACAGGTCGCAAGAGAAGAAGAGATTCGGATTCGTGAAAACGAAGAGCACAGTTCAAGGCAATAGACACTGACTTGGAAAATTCAATTGAAGGAAGCAAAGACTTGTACTCGACCGTTCAGGCTTTGTAGGAGTAGGACACTCGTTGGGTTGTTCAAACACGAAGACTAATGAGCATAGAACACAATTAGAAGCCGATGTTTATTTGATGACATCTCGTCGCTGACAAGGATATCAACAAAGAAGATCGTGCAAAAAGTATTAGACATCTCGAAAAAGCTGACCTCTTTCAGCGTGTTGTTTGGCATTCGACTTGCCATCTTGATATTCTCTCCATGCGAAAACTTAACACAGCGACTTTAAGCGAAAGCATCAACACCATGCAATGCCCTCAGTGGAAGTTGAGTGTTGACGGGATGTTTACAAGACTCTGCGCTCTGATTCAGCCTTCAACAAACTTTACGGTGAATCTGGCAACTCAACTTGATATCCCAGATCCACCCTCACCAAGAAAGAAGAAGTCCAAATGCGCTATGAAACACAATTCAGCGGAAGGCAATTATTTCCCAACATTCAAGGACAGAGCCGGTCAAGAATATTTTTTAGTGATCGATCGTTTGATTATATCCATACCAGATCGATTCAACCAGCCCGGAATTACGTATTCCGCGAAGACTGAGAAGTTCATAGCGAACGCTGTGAATGGGAAAATCGAATGGATCAACGAAATTAGCTGTTATCCCGAGATAAGTGTTGAGGATCTGAAGAATGGGTTCAATCTCTTTCAAAGTGTTATTCTCCAAGGTCACTCGGACAGAGAAAATCATGTAAGAACAATACAGAGTAAAGGTTTGTTTCTGGTTCGTAAACCAAGGGAGGTAACCGATTACGCTGGCTTATGCGGCTGCTGCTGCTGCTGCTACTAACGTATTACGGAACAAATGACCATTTAACACTGTATTCTATTAAATTTAATTATAAAGGATATAATTAAGGGTTAGGGTTAGTTTTAGGGTTAGGGTTAGTTTTAGGGCTAGGGTTGGCGTTGCAAGTAACAACAAACATTTTGTTTCATAATTATAAAATTAACCCTAACTCCAACCCCGACCCTAACCCTAAAACTAATATTAACCCTATGTACCATGATGCACCCGGTGTGGTGCACCGTCAAAATACCGTTGTGGAAACTCCGGTACCTGATGAGACTGCAATCGTTGTTTCTTGGCTGGGTCCGCCAGATTTTCGGGTCACAGCTGAAAATGGGAAGGCAATGCGAAACATAGGTGTTATAGTAATTCGATTTATTTCCAGTTTTTTATAAACCGCCCGGTAAAATGCGAAGACAGAAAGCGAATTACTGTTTTCTACCCGTCGCACCCCCATTCTATCTCCGGCCACCTCTCTACATCGTCCCGTTGTCAACTGCCGCCACTCATCGTAGTCGTAGTTGCACGGTCCAAGAACTTCCACTTCCACACTCGTAGTCAGCCATCGGCTACTCTCCTCAAAATCCCCCCCCCCCAAAGTTTCCCTTTGCACCCGCTCCGCCAATGCGTGCACAGCAAATCCACCCGTTGCCCAAAGCTCTGCTACCCCGGGTGACCTATATTCGGGGAAGACCTTTCTAAGCCAAATTTCCTATAAACACTTTTGCTGTTTGTACTACGATGCCTAAAAGCTTTATCTCTATTAACTACCCCCCCTACCAAACCGCTCTGCTACACCTAACCAGTTTTCTGTATTCATTTAGTCAGCAATACGTTAGTAGCAGCCGCATGAGCTAGGATAATCGGTTACCTCCCTTAGTTTACGAACCAGAAACAAACCTTTACGCAATACAGGACATTCTTAGCGCTTTCAAGAATGTTCCGCCATCGACACCTGGGATTGCGCGCACGCCCACAGACTTCTACGGCTGCTGCTAACGGTACCAGCTACTAACGCTACCTGCTACTAACGCTACCAGCTACTAACGCTACCAGCTACTAACGCTACCTGCTACTAACGCTACCAGCTACTAACTCTACCTCAGCGGAAAGAACTTCCAGTGGGTGGCGGCGTCTCAAAACGTACTTGTTCTTGTCATCTGTGGCTATCTGTAATTACCACAAAGACTGCATTTCCACGATTCCTGTGATTGATTTATGTAAAAAGATTTGTCGGTAATTCCAGTGGACCTGAACGTCGATTCACATTTGGACATTTTTAAGAATTGCAAAGTTACTGTATGTTGTGTGCTGGTACATTGCTATGTTTCTATTTCACTTTCTTGCTTTCTGTTGTGTTAATAGTTGATTGCTTATTTTTTTACGTGACACATGAACTGTTAGTTTGATTGTTCAAACCAACTTATTGATTTATTCATATAAAGAGATGTACTTTAAAGTACAAACAAGCTTTTTCAACATCAGTGCGTAATGTCGGGTGCCTGTTTGAGCCACACATGGAAAAATACTGGTCCCCAGCCCCTGATTCAAAACCAATAGATAAGGAAGATTGTGTAGATCCAGTTAGGAAGCTCTTGTGCCAGATGCCTTCGAGTAAATCCAATATCAAGCAGATCTTTGTCTATAGCAGCCATCCTCAACTTTGTTATGGCCACAGCTATTGTTACCTTTCTCGTTTCAAAATAGCTGCCGCTCCAGCAGCAGGGTTAATGTTTTTTAGGGTTAGTATTTTTAGGGTTAGTATTTTTAGGGTTAGTGTTGAGTATTTTTAGGGTTAGTGTTAGGGTTATTGTCGTCTGTTTCTTTGACATTAAATTCGCCATCAACGCCTGCTACTCTACAGCTGAAGCGGCGGTCATTTTGAAACGGGAAAGGTCACAATTGACCTAGCCACAACATCCTTAAACACGTTTTCACAGGTTCCAGGCCCCTGTCAAACAGGGAGCAAATATGAATAGATAGACAGAAATTCATTTACTATTAGTTCCGTATATGGCCCCATTCATCTGTGCCAGGGCCAGGGCCCCCACGGGGGTCATAATGGCCCCCGTTGAAAAACACTGGTCTAGAGTCAATCTCCGCCTTCTGAAAATGAAAGCCAATACAATCCCGGGCTATTGTTACCTTTCCAGTTTTAAAATGGCCGCTGATTGATAGGGTTGGGGTTAGCGGCCATTTTGAAAAAAGGTAGAGTCACAATTGCCCAATCCCGATATATCAATGAATATTTGTGAGTTTTTCTTTTTTTTACGGTGCCGAATAGCAGGTAGACAGTAGTACGTATTTTCTTTTTCTTTTTTCTTTATATAGACTCGGTGGGGGGAGAAAAAAAAACTTAAATGACACTGTTCAACTAAAGAGGATTATAGATAATCCATTTAGCACCGGATTGACCCACATTCTCATTTATAATCCAAATTGCCCTGAAATCGAGGCATCGGCTTAGCGAATTCGTCTGACCTTTTGTTCATCTCCAACCTCAAGATCCCGCTTATTGACTGACACTAATTTCCCGTGGCTGACATACTAATCACCAACCTTCGCCTCATCATTTACATGGCATGTGGCCAGCACGGTTTGGTCTTACTTACAAAAGCTACAGACCTTGACCGGAAAAAAAAGTGTAGTAGGGCAAATCTTACCGTGTGGAAACCTTGACCGGCATTGATAAGAACTGGGAAATGATAAATATTGTTCAGTTTATATAGGTGTGCACAGTTAGAAAATCGGTGCCTGTCTGCTCCAGAGTCAAACTCTGCTTCTATTTCTACTTCCTTGCGTAATTCTAATATAAATTTGGGGATTATAAGACTAGTCAGTTTAGCGCAGGCGGTAACACGCCAGGCTAGAAATCACCTGAAAGCGAGTTCAAATCTCTGTAGTGAAATGTTGATTTTATATGTCAGTTTTCTCCCCTATTTTTGGTGAAGATTGTTCTTGTTCTTGTTACATAGGAAAGGAAAGTCAACTTGGATTGGGGTTTGAACATACTTAGTAATAGCTTGTATATTATTTTCATTTTTTTAATATGCTTTCAGATATATTTCAAAACTTATCAAAACTTAAAAACAGATTTTCTTTAATTATTAAGTTCGAAAGAAGCAGAAATGTTTCCTATATAAATTAATGGTACAGCCCCCCCCCCGCTATGCGAAAGTAGAGCGTTGCTATACAAAAGCTTTCGTAAGCTGAAATGGCGTAAAGCGAAGAAGCAATTACTATTAATGGATATGGGAAAACTTTGAGCGTTTCCAGACCTAAAAAATGGTGATGATAGTATGTTAGGCTGAGCAGTCAGAGATTAAGGTGGTGGGAGGTAAGGGGGACTAGGGTGTAAGAGAAGAGGGGTGCGCGCTGCCTTTATAATGGCTCACTACAAAACAAAGGCTGTACGCTATTACGCTTTTTCCCCTTTTGTCGTAAAAGTGAAAAAGTGGTGTAAAGTGAACCTCTGCTGTCTGGGAAAGTTTACAATTTTTTTCTCCATATAAATTAATGGTAATTGCTTCTTCGCTTTACGCCATCTCAGCTTACGAAAGGGTTTCTTTCGGTAATCCGAACTATAATCCGAACAACTTTCTGGTCAGCAATAATCACTCATCCCAACATCGCATATTGGATGCATCCGCTGTTAATAAAACTGGCGACTCGGCCCAAGTGTTGCACCCCGAACGCACAATCAACCTACACAAACCAGCAACCAAACCCCAAGCTATGCCACCGAGTTGAAGAACCCCGCAGACTAGACTGAATTCAAAACAAATATATTTGGTGCTACTGTGACGACGAAGTTGAAATGCACTCACCCGAGGAAATGAACCGCTTGAGGTACGTCAGGCAAAAGGCCGACTGAAACGGGTCGCCGACATATATAGACGAAGTAGAGATTCGGTGACCCGTATGTTGAACGCTAGCAAATCGGATGTGGCGAGTGTCTGGTGATAAAAGGACAGAGAAGGCGAGGGCGAGGGCAGTTTGCTTTTGACTCGCTACCTGAATCCACGCTCGAATCGTGTTTGGGACTTATAGCGTGAATTAAGTTGTAGCGGCTGGGAGTTCGTGATAGCTTACCGGTGATAAGAGAGAAAGTGCCCCTTGAAGGAATCGTTCGAGTGTTGGACTCATTGTATCGAAACTGTGTCGTTGTCTTTTCCCCTCCCCATTTATACTACAGCTACATGTCAACATTAAAGATAGGTTTTTTGGTATCAGGACAACTTCCCCTATAGGACAAATTATAAAATAAATTACTCTAGACAATTGCCACCTGGACAATTTCCACAAACTTTAACATTGGCTTTACATACAGTTTCTATGCTATTGTCTGGAAGGCAATTATCCAGGGGGCTGTTGTCCTAGAACCAGGTTTTGTCACAAAATAACTAAAACACTGCTTCTAACTGATTTGCACAAATTGGACAGTAACGCATATTTTTCTGAAATCAGAAGCCGTCAACCAAAACTGTCACCAAAACTGTCAACATAGGTTTCTTCAGTTTTTAAGATGGTCTGGCTGGTTATGTATGTATCAGGCCGCACCAATGAAGCTAGACGGCTGAAATCTTAAACATTTACTCCTTATTATGTCTAGAAAAAACGTTTTTTTTGCCTTTTTGAAAATTTCCCGCCTAAATATGTTTTTAGCGGGAAGGTTCAATTTGCAATGTACGTTTATGCTAAATTGATCCCTTAGTTTGTGCCTGGCAGTATTCACACTTATTTTTTTGTTGTTAAAAATTCAGACTTTTATTTAGCGATCACTGCCCTACAAAACGTGAGAGAAGTAACCTATTTATGGATCACTCCTTTTCCCAATTCTTTAATTGATCATCCCCAACACGGCATACTGCCAAAAGACGTTGTTCACGTGGCGGTTTCTATCGAATGTCTAACCAGACCTGTTTCTTTTAAGTTTTATTTTTCCGACATTTTTCTTCTAGGCAGTCTTTGAACAGACTATCGAGTTAATCTAAATAGAATCGACGTAATTCTGTCCTCGGCAGCCGCACCCTCGGGCGATCTGGAAGGCAATTATCAGTTTGGTTCTTGTCTTTTGCCTTTAATCTTCAAGGAAAATGGTTTCATCGATTTTTACTCCTCAAACAAAAAATACGTCGTTACGAGGCAAGGGGAATAGTACTAAAAATGCACTGCGTTTTTGTTTACGCGAATAAATGCAATTCTTAATAAGAAAGACGAAAGTATTCTATGGCCGTCTATACATATTTGTGTAATTGGTCAATCTCTCTTGCCCACCCCCTCTTTCTATCTAGCTATCTATCTATATATGTGTACATTTATATATATATATA
>VCCN01005228.1:853770-867347 GCA_006491835.1 Architeuthis dux | reverse complement strand
CCAAAAGGCAGACAGTATATATAGTCTAATAGAAGAGTTCTCCTACGGGGAGATAATTCTTACCACACCTATGTTGACAGTTTTGGTGACAGTTTTGGTTGACGGTTTCTAATATCGACTCTGCACTGATACGTATTAGTGATCTTGGTCTCCATCTTTATTATTAGTATTTATTTCCAAACAAACTGAACTAAGACAGACGCCGACGTTTTATTGTTTGTGTGCTTTTATGCGCAAGAAGAATTCTTTTTTAGTTGATAAATTGCTTCGTCTTCAGCTTCCATTTGTTGCTGGTGTTTTTTTTGTTTTCTTCTCCAAGGTCGACCGAAGAGATGGAGGTAGAGGGCTGAAAACTTAAACTTTTACTGCCTATGTCTAGAAAAAAAACTTTTGTTTTTGTTTTTTTAACCCCGCGACACAAAAAAAGGTTTTTAGTGGGAGATTCAATTTACAATGTAAGTTTATGCTAAATTGGTCCCTTAGTACTTTTTTCTCTAAACCAATGTCAATAAATCACTTTTTAAAAATTAATATGTATTAGAAACCGTCAACCAAAACTGTCACCAAAACTGTCAATAAAAGTTTCTTCAGTTTTCAAGCGAGTCTGGCTGGCTGGCTGTTGACTGGCTGGCTATGTATCTATGTATGTGTCGCGCGTTTTTTGCTGGTGTTTTTTTGTTTTCTTCTCCAAGGTCGACCGAAGAGATGGAGTTAGAGGGCTGAAAATTTAAACTAGTACTGCCTATGTCTAGATACATTGTTTCGGCAGTCTTCTGCTTCCATTTGTTGCTGGTGGTTTTTATTTCCTTCTCCAAGGTCGACCGAAGTGAATACTACACAGAGATCACGACCGTTGGATTTCTTGGGTTGCTTCATTTGTATAAACATGTGTATCGGATTGCTTGCTTTAGGAGAGAAATCGTGAGCAGCTTCATCAGATTTATGACAAAGAGATATTACATTACTAACGCAAAGACTCGTGACATACGTGCGTCGAGATCTTGTTAGGAAGAAGCAGGCCCAAGAGCTTTGTCCAAATTTAATTAACCTTAACATATTACCGAAGAGGAGAATAGTATTATATTTAGCGGCAAGAAGCTGGTCCTTTTATCTCCAGATGTTACTCGATACAAGCGGCGATTTGTTAGTATTGTAACAACCGCGCCTGGAAAGTGGTTGCAACATGTTTGCTTTATAGACGTCTAAATTCTAAATTGTTATAATGAACAATAACGTTATCAGATTAGGACACCATATCTATCTATATAGCTATCTATCACAGGCGGTTCGCATCTATCTATCTATCTATCTATCACAGGCTGTTGGCATCTATCTATCTATTTTTCTAGTTATCTATCTATCTATCTATCGCTCTATCTATCTATCTATCGCTCTATCTATCTATCTATCTATCTAAATATCTATCTATCTATCTACCACAGGCTGTTCGCATCTATCTATTTTTCTAGTTATCTATCTATCACAGGCTGTTCGCATCTATATATCTATCTGTCTATGATAGGCGGTTCATATCTAGTTATCTATCTATCTATCTATCTATCTATCTAAGTCAGTGTGTTTATCTCTTTCATACACACAGGCACACACACACACACACACAGCATATAAGACCCTCTTTCCCCCCAAAATATGGCTCAAAGTCAAGATCCACATTGGCCAGAAATTAAGGAAAAGTTACATAAACATTTAGTGTACACATAAGAGGGTGGATAACAATGGGATACAGCACTTTCGTCTACATCACTTTAGCAGATATCAGTTTGGTCTAAAATAACTTTTGTCCCAACCACATCTCCAAAGGTTCTCAATGACATTTTGTCAAATAGTTGGCCATTGGCTAAAGAAGAATAGAGGCTGTTCACATCTATCTATCTATCACAGGCTGTTCGCATCTATCTATCTATCACAGGCTGTTCGCATTTATCTATCTATCTATCTATATATCTATATATATATATATATGGGTTAAGGTACTTTCGTCTACATCACTTTAGCAAATATCAGTTTCGTTAACATCACTTTGGTCTAAAACCAATTTTGACCCAACTATATCTCCAAAAGTTCTCAATGACCTTTAATGACATTTGGTGAATGGCTAACATCCTGTGATAGATAGATAGATAGATGCTAACAGCCTGTGATAGATATGAACAGCCTGTGATAGATAGATAGATAGATAGATAGATAGATAGATAGATAGATAGATATGAACAGCATGTGATAGATAGGTAGATAAATAGATAGAGAGAGAGAGAGTGTGTGTGTGTGTATGTTTGTGGGTGTGTGGGTGTGAGAGAGAGAGAGGGAGAGAGAGAGAGTACCACAGAATGACACATAGGGGCACCTTCAGACAGTAGCAAAGGCTTAGTGAATGGTATCTCTCGACAAAGTACAGCGTAGCGACCCAAATTTGGATGATCGTTAGCGAAGCGAAGTGTAATGCCATTCCGTCAATTACAATGTACCAGAAAACTGCTAATTCTCATAAACAAAGGCATAACAAACCCGAAAACAAGGAAGTTGAAACTATTTCCCTTCCCATCGCTATAATTTCAGTCTCGATGGTAATCTGACCCCGACAACTCGTGTTTCACATCGCGAACCAGGGCCTTGAAAATTTGACCTCGATTCTTTTCAAATTTGAAGGGAGTTTTTGGGGCAGCTGACGCTTATTCCCTTCAGGGTGGGGTCAGTTCACGGTTGACTGCTCTTGGCCTTTCCCTATTCTCCCCTTTCAAGGTGCTTAATTTTGAGGAGCTTCAAGCCTACGCCTCAAATCACACAAATGTAGCGACCTATAGAACAGAAAGGTGCCCTATTTTGCGACCTTGTGTCAGACGAAGTTTAATAAAATAATTGGCACCTACCGTAGCGCGATGGATATCAAGCTGAATTCGCTAGTGGGGTGAGTTAGATCTTCACTGGGTGCTCCACTATCGGTGGCCTTGTTTCATCTCGCCAATTCGTTGATGTAACGAGTTCGATCCTCATTTAGATAACCCTGATACCGTGTATGCACAGTAAGGACCTCTTTGAATGGTTGCTAAGTTACACCAAGACCGCGCAACCGCTTCTCGAGATATTCAAAACGGCTGGATACTTTCCGGGAAGATCTCGTACGGACGTAGCAGACTGACACCTGAAATTCATCTAATGTGGCTCCCCAGTTTGTGAAGATAAATTAATGTTCTAAATCGTATAGTGACCTTTTTAGGGCTTGATAGATTAAATATACGAGATGCTACCCAACAGTTTGGAAAATTATGATACAAAGATTATCCTAACACCTAGTGTCTACCATCTCCTTCGAAGTATTCACCTTGCCTCCTGTTTGAACATTGGCTCACAAAGGCTACTACTCACAAAAGGTAGCGGCAAAAGTCCGCACTACATTCAGTTTGCGTGCGCTGTTCAAATCCCCTAAACTTTTGGCTAGCACTGTGAAAGCTTAACGTTTGTATGCAGGAACCAGCGAGACAAAGATCAAGACGAATATTACAGACGAATTTATTATTAGAAACCGTCAACCAAAACTGTCAACATAGGTTTCTTTCAGTTTTCAAGTTGGTCTGCCTGCCTATATATGGATGTATCACGCGTACAGGCCACACCAATAGAGCTAGAGGGCTGGAAATTTAAACATTTACTCCCTATTATGTCTAGAAAAACGTTTTATTTGTTTTTGACACCCCAATAGGTTTTTAGTGGGGGTTTCAATTTGCAATGTAAGTTTATGCTAAATTGATCCCTTAGTTTATGACCGATAGCAATCACGCTTTTTTTTTTAATTCGGACTTTTTTTTAGTGAACACTGCCCAACAAAAGGCGGCGAGTGAAGTAACTTATTTAACTTAACGATCTTTTGTTTTTCAAAATACGCCCCATATAATACTTTTAGAGAGCGGAGTTCAGTTTGCAATGTAAGTTTATGTTAAACTGATCACTAGTTTTTGTCCGCTTGTTTTTTTGAAAATTCAGACTTTTTTAGTGATTAAAAAGTAACTTATTCATTGATCATCCCTTTTTCCTATTTGTAATTGATCACCCCGATCGCTGCCAAAAGACGTGACGGTTTCTATTGAGTGACTAACCAGACCTGTTATTTTATACTATTGACAATTAACGTTTTGCTTACTAATGCCGGCTTTGATAAGGTCATGGCGTGCATTCATCTGATCTCACTTCGATCCGCCGATGCTCACGCAAAGGTCAGATCGCCGGCGACTCCCTCCACATTTTACTGGCTACAACGTTTCCTTTGATCGGACGACCGATGGCGTCTCACTGCCGACTGAGCGACTCCACGGTATAGTGTATGTTCACGCATGCGCAACAAGGTCTCCTGTGATTGGCTGCCAAATTACGTCACGGCTGTGCAACTGGTTCTCGAGATATCTAAAACGGCCGGATATTTTCCGGACAGGCCTCGTACCTCTACGTACATGTAAACTTACTTACATCGTATATCTTATTGCTTAGCCTATGTGGTTGCTTGCTTACTTAATACCGCTCACCTCTTCCTGCTCGCCTTCAACTGGTTACGATTTCCTTAGAATGACGTCAATTGGTGTGAAACGCTCACGGGATTTCGGGTTTTACCACCCCGACCAACGCTGCATCTGTTTTTTATTTTCTTTCGCTACTTTTTGTTTTAATTGTCTTATTTTTGTTTCTTATCGGGGGTGAGGATTGTGTGTGTGTTTGTTTTAGCTTATTTTGGGGTCTTTTTATTTTTTTATTTTTTTAGTTTAAGAAAAAGAAAGAGAAAGAGAAAAGTCTGACGGTGGCGCTCTCACAACAAGTAAACATGGCCGCCATCTTCGGTCGTCGGTTTTCCCGCCTAAGCCGTCATTCACCCCACCGCTACAACCACCAACGCTTTTCCCTCTGCTTACCGACGCTTTCTGTAAATGTCGGCTCGGCAATGACTCATGTAATCGTACAAGTCGAAAAAAAAAAAGGAAGAGGAAAGATGGAGACTTAAACGAAAACATCCCTTCATCCTACCAAACAAACAAACAAAATAGCTACAGACAAACACTATCAAGCAATCTAATATGTAAACAGCAAGGTAACTTGTACTTATAATTTCAGCAATATACGACGATGTTCTCCGAGGCGTCGACTTCAACACTCCTCAAACAGTGTTGCCAATTTAGCGCTTTCCGCAGTAAATTCAGCGCGTTTCTTGTTTTGGCACTGCAAGAAAGCGCTGAATTAGCGCTGGCGTGTTTTCGACCATTTTTAGTCGGGTTCTCATTGCGTATTTGGCCATTTTGGGCCGTTTTTTGACTATTAAAAAAAAGCTTTTTGGCAGTCAAACTAGTGCTAAAATATTCTCTTTCTCCGGGCTTGTTTTTGGCCATTTTTAGTCTGGTTTTCTCTGCGTTTTGTGCCATTTTGGGCGTTTTTTGGCTATTTAAAAAAGCTTTTTGGCAGTCAAACTAGTGCTAACATATTTTTTATTTGGTAACACCGCTCCACAGTTCTCTTTCTCCTTTTTTCTCTAAACCAATGTCAATAAATCCCTTTTTTAATTAATGTGTATTAGAAACCGTCAACCAAAACTGTCACCAAAACTGTCAATATAGGTTTCTTCGGTTTTCAAGCAAGTCTGGCTGACTGACCGGCTGACATCTATCTATGTATGTGTCGTGCGTTCAGGCCGCAACAATGGTGTTAGAGGACTGAAAATTTAAACTTTTACTGCCTATGTCTAGGAAAAAAATGTTTTTTAATGGGGGATTCAATTTACAATGTAAGTTTATGCTAAATTGGTCCCTTAGTTTGTGTCCGGCAGCGTTCACGCTTGTTTTGTTTTTTTAAATTAAGATTTTTTTGTGATCACTACCCAACTAAAGTAATTCATTCATTGATCACCGCTTTTTCCCGATTTTTTAATTGATCAACCCCAACAGGGCATGATGCCAAATGACGTTGGTCAGATGACGGTTTCTACTGAGTGACTAACCTGAACTGTTTAAAATAAATATTTGTTGTGTAAAATGAATGCCTTTTTTCATCATTAGGCTATGGACTACGATCCACTATATTATGACCCTGGTCAGACCAGACTAAGCTGGCATTTAAACAAAAATAAAAAAGATACGTTCAAATAGTTCTTCGGACGATTGAACCCCTTCCTGTTGTTTGTGTTGTTAACACGACGTTTCGGCTGATCCATTCTTCGGCCTCCTTCAGGTGTAATATCCGAATGTGATGGGGGTAAACAGAAGTTCAAAGGAGGTAACCCTTATAACGTAAGATTCGAGTGTTTCTTTATCCTTAGTCTTGTCGGGCTCGGGCCTGTCGAGCAGCGGAAGCCACATCTCCGCACTTCTATGATTTTTTCTGTTTCCAAAAACTTGTTTACCCATCACATTCGGATATTACACCCGAAGAAGGCCGAAGGAAGAATCGGCCGAAACGTGGTGTTAACAACAGAAAACAACAAGAAGGGGTTCAATCGTCCGAATAACTATTTGAATGCTAATGACCCTTCTCAAAACTAGCATAAAGCGATGTCTAGCAAGCTAGTCTCGCATGCCATACGCTATTGAAATAAAATCGATCCATATTAGGTGCTCCACTATTGTGACCCTTTGCCAGACTATGGGCAAGCCCAAGGTACCGGCTACATCGGCAGTCGCCCAGGGCGCAAAGTGCTAAGGAGCGCCTGTCATGTGTCTCAGACTTTCCAAATACAAATGGAAAATTGGAAATATTAATAAATTAAATAGAATAAAAACAATCAAAATAAGAAAATTCTCTGATGTGAAGCAAGATTTTTCAGGAATATCTGACAGTTAAATGTTGTTAAAATCAAGAGAAACAATTGGCAAAGGAAATTCTCATGGCCGACGACAAGCTCAGTGAGGCTTTTTAAAGGGCGCCGATGTTCAGCTTGTCCGGGGAACCGAGATCAATAAATATCTCAAATACCGGATCAGTCATTAAATCTACTGATTTCTCACTGCCTCTTTTTGTTTATTTATTTTGTCAAACTCCAAGACAAAGTCAGGAGTTGACTTTACTTTCCTACCGTAACAAGAACAAGAACAACAATCCTCACCAAAACTTGTGGTGTAAACCGATATGTAACATCCAGGTTTCACTACCTTGATTTGAACTCACGACCTAGTGATTGCCGGGCTTATGTCTTACTAACTGAGCTAAACTGACAAGATTAAGGAGAATTTAGTAAATTTAATATATACAATACAAAAGTTGCAGTAATCATCTTCAGTCGGAATAGAAGTGGATTTTGACCCTGCATCAGCCAGTCTTGTCTTTTTTCCTTTCTCTCTTTTTTTATTACTGTCTACTTATTTATATAGAGACATACTTACTAAGTTCGGTTGGGTTGTTGACCTCTGCGGTCGCTCCAATGTGGGTGAATTGGGTGTGCTAGTCTAAGTGGGGTCTGCGTCCGCGCTCACCCTTACTTAACTAGCTTTCCAGGGAAGTATCACAATCCTGGTCCTCATGGCATTTGTCTCAGTGACAGGGACTTGGGATTCAACCCCTCAGGTCTCTAGTCATGGGGATTTATGATCCCCCCCCCTGCCTGCACGTTCTCGAACGTGCAGGACCCCACCCTAATCTGACCGTGTGTCAAAAGTTGCCGTCGTGGAGAGGCTGATAAAAAACACTTACTAAGTTTAGATTAGTATGACAGAGAGATAAATCGGAAGTAGGAAGAGTGTTCTGCACCAGTCTTCCAAGTGGGGAGGGACTACCTACCTTGATTGTAAACGTTGTCAGATCCTGCTTATAACCGGGTGCGGACACTGACCACGTGCCGATGGGAAGTGGCAATTTATATACGATGCCCTACCCAAATGTACATGGAATTTGAACAGGAAAACAAAATGATTTACCCTACTATCTTATTGCATCCGTCTAATTCGAAGTAGTCCATTAGCTGCTACTTGCACTCTGACTCACAAAAGTACCGGCAGAGGTCCGTACTACATTCGGTTTGTGGGCCCTGTTCGAATTCCTGAACATTTGGGTAGTATTGAAATGGTTCTTCGGACGATTGAACTCCTTCCTGTTTCTTGTGTTGTAAACACGACGTTTCGGCCGATCCATTCTTCGGCCTTCTTCAGGTGTAAAATCCGAGTGTGATGGGTGAAACAGAAATTATGTTTAAAGTGGGGGTAGCCCTTATAGCGCATGGCCCGGGTGTTTCTGTGTTTTTGTCCTGTCGGGTTTAGATTTGTTGAGAAGTGGAAGCCACATCGGGTTGAAATCCGCACTTGTCTGGCTAATGCATTTAGTCGCCATTTTGATGTGAGTTGCCTATTTGATTTTTCTCTGTTTCCAACAACGTTCTCTGTCGATCTTCGTATACACGTCGACCTATATTATAATTGTGTGTGTGTGTGTGTGTGTGTGTGTGCGTGCGTGTGTGTGTGTGTGTGTGAGCGTGCGCATGCGCGTATGTGTTGAAGAAAGAAAGTGCGTGAACAAAATTAATCCTCGCAATAAAGAGTTAACCGTATATTTAACCCTTTGAAGCACCGTGGGTTAAATTTAACCCCTCCTTTGAAGTGTTGCTATCTACGTGGTGGGTCATTTTTAATGCCATCCTTTTATCTTCATACATCTAGGGGCACAAAGATTTATATCCTGAGGTCCCACCATTTTGTTTAAATACCCAGGCTGATCAATGGGTGGCGGTGTAGTTCAAAGTTAGAAAGAGAAGAGAAAAGAAATGTGTCTCAAAGAAGAAAACAAAAGTGGAAGAAAAATTGTAAATATTCTAAAGGGTGTCATAGTGGCGGCAAGAGGATGGGGCGACGGGGGCAATCGCCCCCGGGCGCAAGTGTGAATGGGGTGCAAAGTCTACAATATATTTAAAAAAGAATCCCGGAATAAAAGTCACCGAACAAAAGTCACAATGTAGCGTTACCCTGAGTTACCTAAAAATAACGTAATAGGCAGAAAAGTCACAACTTTGATTTTCTGGGTAGAAAAAAAGTCATAGGAAAAGAATTTGTTTAATAAAATAAGTCATATTTAATTGAATTTATACTAATTAAATGTTATAGTGTGACTTTATTCAGGTGGTATTTAATTCTTCATGTTATTGTCATTAAGTGGATAATGAGTCACACATTTCTTTTTTTGAGGGGGGCGCCAAAATTATTTTTGCCCCTGGGCGCTGAGAACCCTTGCTACGCCACTGGTGGCATTTTGTACCAGCCCGGGCAAGGTTCGGCTAGAAAACTATGAGCACGGGCAAAGTCTTTATATGTTAATTAATTGTGCATGCTAATCTCCAATATCACCTAAATTTTAACTAAATTCAACTTTAGTAATAATGAATTATTAGGAAGCATAAATATTAGTACTTTTATTCTTTTAAATTTAAATTTAAAAAAAGAATTTACACATTTTTACATACCTTATTATTACTTATTACGGTAAATCTTATTATTACTTATTACGGTAAATCTTATTAAGATTGCATTTTGCTAGCCCAGTCAAGACACGGGCAAGGCTACTGGGAGCCCGGGCAAATAAAACGGACTTTTTTTTTCTCTCTCAGCTGGATGTTTCGCCCCGAAAGGACCGTGCATATTACTGTTGAACGTGACTTATCGGATTTTCCTGACGTTTTCAACGAAAGTTGGGAACAGGCGAGCTGTTCAAAAGATTAAATACATTTTTGCCTTTTTTAGTGTCCGACTCATTGGTGAAAAGATGGATCGCTTGTGCCGCATTCAGAGCGACGCACAGGTTGGAAAAGCTTGATCTTTTTAGAAATACGTTTATTCAGTTTTTAAGTGGGTCTGGCTGTATATGTATGTATCGCACATACGGTCCGCACCAATGGAGATAGAGGGCTAAAAATTTAAACATTTACTCCTTATTATGTCTAGAAAAACTGTTTTGTTTTTTTTTAAATTCTCCCTCCAAAAAGATTTTTAGTGGGAGGTTTAATTTACAATGTAAGTTTATGCTAAATTGATCCCTTTTTGTGTCAGGTTGCGTTCACGTCTGTTTTTCTTGAAAATTCGGACTCTTTAGTGATCCAACAAAAGGCAAGAGAAGTAACTCATTCATTGATCACCTCATTTCGCAATTTGTTAATTGATCACCCCCAACACGGTATGCTGCCAAAAGATGTTAGTCATGTAACGGTTTCTATTGAGTGACTAACCAGATCCGTTATTTTGTAGTAAAGACGGATTTGGCAGGTGTCCAGGAAATTCATGTGACCTCAATACTGTCGAGAATCTTGGAGCCATCACGAAGGACTTGCCCCAAATAACAGCATTACTCTCGACGGATTACGGAACGTTCATAGCAAACGATTAATAGCCGTATATATTTCATAGCCAACTTTTCATAGCTGGATACATCTCGCTGATCTGGTGTCGCTAATCTAACCATAATTGAATAAACTTATGAAGTGATGCTATGTAGTAAGTAAGTTTAAAGAAAATCTTTTTAAATACAGTTGTGTATCACTGAAATGATGAATTCTAACACTTTAATTTATTATGCTACATTAGATTAGCGACACCAGATCAGTGATATATCGCCATGAATTTATCTGGCTATGAAATGTATATGGCTATTAATTGTTTGCTATGGATTGCTGGCGATTAATTCGCCGGATCCCATTCTCGACAGCATTAGACGTGAGTATTTAGCGAAGTTTGGGAGGAAACCCCCTTCGCTCGTTTAAAACTGGGTTGGATTTCGCGAAGGCTTCTGGTGGGAAATGAATTAAAAATTAAAATTTCATATCTCGTCTCCCAATTAACATATCTGAGTACTTTAAAAGGCTAAATCATGGTTTTCAGACACGAGGGACATTTTGGTAGCCTACTCATAGGATCCAAGGGATGGTGCAGGATAGGCTCTGCTGGCCCCGGACTAATAAGATTGGTACCGAGTATTGTTTCAGTTTGAAATTTAGAAATGAGTTAAGAACATGATAGTATTGGAATTTCTTATATAAAGCATGGTCAATTATTATTATTACTTTATGACTAGTATTTCTGCTGATTGTTTATATTTAGTAGTAATAAGACGAATTAGTCTTAAGTCGTTTAATTTCTTAGATTAGGCAAAACTGTCACCAAAACTTTTAAAATAGGTTTCTTCAGTTTTTTTAGTTGGTTCGGCTGGCTATGTATGTATGCATGTATGTATCACGCGTACAGGCCGCACTAATGTGTCTAGAGGAATGGAAATTTCAACTCCTTATTATGTCCAGAAATGGGGTTGAATTTACAATGTAGGTTTATGCTATATTGATCCCTTAGATTGTGTCTGCTTGTTTTTTTGAAAATTCAGACTGTTTTTAGTGATCACTGCCCAACAAAGGGCAAGAGAAGTAACTTATTCATTGATTACCCTTTTCCCCAATTTTTTAATCACCCCCAACACGGCATGCTGCCAAAAGACATTGGTCACATGACGGTTTCTATTGAGTGACTAACCAGACCTGTTATTATTAATTTTTGACTAGTTTTTCTTTCATCTTATTTCTGTTGCTTTTTATAACAATTTCCAGATAGTCAATCTACGATTTAGCATGCAGCGCAGATCGTAAATCGGCCAGATTTGAAATCACATCCTTTGGGGGGGGGGGAGCCTTTCCGTGTCAGCGTCTTACCGTTTAAGCTACGAATGCCGACCATTAGGGGCCATCCACATTTACTCATATAGCTATATTATTTACTTCGCTGAACGCCAAACTACTCCACTATCAAGTATGTTTACATTTTACACCATTAAAAGCAATAGAATTTGAATTCCTTAGATAAAGCATTTTAGATTATTAATATTCTTTTTACTGGTATTACTTTCATCTTATTTCATTTTGAATGAGCTGCATCAGTCTCCAGCGAGATTCTTTATTTCCAACCTACACTGCTTAGACAAGGTCGTAGAAAAGCAATAGAAAATAAGCCTGGCCGCTGCAGGGCCAAACTCCACTCCCAACACCATTTCGACTGCAGATGATTACTGCAACATTTGTATTGTATATATGATAAATCGAAAATTATTAAACAAATATTTTATTTTTAGTATGAATGAATTAATTTATTAGAATGGGATAAGCCCTGGCGTATTTTTAACATGAATTTTCGTAGATATGTAAGACTTGTCAATTTGACTCAGTCGATAAGAGAGCCGCCTACCGATCACTTGGTCGTGATTTCAAATCACGGTAGGGAATTGTTAACTTTATATATCGGTTTGGTTTAACGTGATGGGATAGACAGTGAAGAGTTTACTTCCCTAAATTAGGTGAGGATTGTAGTAGTAATAGTAGTAGGAGGAGGAGGGGAGGCGGAGGAGGAGGAGGATACCAAAGCCAATTCCAGCCCCGGTCTTGGACTAGGGTTGGACAAAAATACACATATAATAATTACCAATAGAGTGCATTTGTCGTCTGTCACGCTTACATCATCAGTGACGTAACTTAGTAGAAATAGAATTTTATGTTACGTTAAATTTGATAAATTGTATCTTTACTTAATTTTTCCTTCAGATATTCCGGAAATATTGAACGTAGACAAGAAAATGCTGAGAGCAACATAATGTTTTTGATATTTTATAGGCATAATCCAATATTTTATAGGCATAATCCAATATTTTATAGGCATAATCCAATATTTTATAGGCATAATCCTTTGAAATCCAATTGCAAAATTACCTAATTAATTCCATCATTCTTTGACGGCAAGGGTAAACTAGTAGTATAATAATTCTGTTAGGAAGTGCTAAGCAAAATATATGCATTCGACCCAGGATACATTAAGTCTAGTTATAATTCATGCAGACGATCTGGTCGTAAAATATTCTTTGTAGAGGTAGATGATAAACTATTACAAACAGATGTGTCCGTTTATTAGTGTCAAGAGAAAGAACACACGTACGAATGATAAGTAAACAAGTCTGCGTTACCATTTTACCAAAGTTAAGCATGGTGGAGAATCCATAATGTTATGGGGCTGCTTTTCTGCCTCTTGACCATATTAAAAGAATCATGAAATCAAATGATTACTAAGGGATACTACCCAGTCTAAGAAAACTAGGTTTGGTCCGAAGATCACGAGTACTCTAGCATAACAAAAACTAAAGGACACATCCAAAAGGACACAAGAATGGTTAAAATGGGGAAAATGAACTGTTTCAAACTGGCCGGCAATGAGTCCTAATCTCTATCCCATTGAAAATCTTTGGAGAAAGCAGAAATATGGAGTCATGTTTTCAATGCATACCGTACACCACAGGAATACTGGAAACATTCAAGAGCTTGAACAAATTCTTTAAAAAGAGTTGGAGAAACTACCAGTTGACAAGTGCAAGAAGCTTATAGATGGCTGCACGAAATGTTGCCAAAAACGGGTGTGCAACCAAAATATAAAGGAAGGCTGCCAATATTACAGTCCAGGTCATATTTTCGATTTCTTCTTTTAAATTACTACATATAAGTTGAAAAATAATGATTTTATTGTTAAATTACTTTGGTCATCCTATTCAAATATTCTGATGATAAAGATTTGGTAGATTTCCATTTATTT
>VCCN01005228.1:758717-769788 GCA_006491835.1 Architeuthis dux | reverse complement strand
AGCTCTTTTGGAGCTAGATTAATATTTTTTTTTTGGGGGGGGTCCACCATCCACCAGCGTTATAACGCGAACCGCGCTATAACGAACGGCGTTATATCGGGAGGCCTGCATTTTTAATCATTGAGCCTCCTCAATACTCCAGCACTCTCCTCGCTATTCTAGCTGATTTCAATAATACCGTTGTCTAGGTGGTTCAGATTCCGCCACAAATTTCTAATTCTTCCAACCTCTTTGCAAAACACTTTGGTACTGTTCCAAGCTTGCTGATATTGATGAACACAGCCGTCACTTTCATATTGGACAAATCTGTCTTCTCTCTGGAAAGATCTATTTTTCTAGTTTTTCCACTATATTTCAATGTTACTTTCTGGTCTGCTGGAACAGCAACATCCACAATCTGACGAATTGTCTTCTTGTTCACGGTGATTAGATTTGGTTTAGAATTTGAATTTCAAAGCTTCAGAGAATTGTACGTTATTTCTTTTTCTAAGACAGATTCTGTCATTGCTTTGTATGGCCAAATCCTAGTCGTTTGTTATTTCCGTGATTTGCGGTTTCATACATCATATACCAAGTCTTTCACCTGAGACCTAAGGCAAATGAAGGTTTTCTTAGGAAGTTATTGAGCAGTTTTTTTTTCTCATTTTTTTCTTTCTTAATATAATTCGTTTGCCTTCCACCCACTGGGTACAGACACGCGAATATAATTGAAATACTATAATGGAGAACGGGTGGGGGAAAGAGGGCGGGAGATATGTAAACATCTTCACAAACACAGAGTTCATGTGCAAAAAGATAGAAAGAGTTTCACATAGGGACACATAAGTTGGGTATTAGGCTTGGGGTGGGGGCTATTGAATTGAGAGCGTTTTTCTGAGTATGTGAGCAGTGCCCATTAGCACGATCTTTTGTATCTCAGCCAAAGATGGATTTCCTGGGATTTCTTTAAGTTGTGTATCAGTCTTTTTCTTTTTCGCGCTAAATCAACCTCGAAAAGCATAAAAAACGCCAAACTGCACTAAAACATAGTTAGCCACTTTATGACCATTTAAATGGCTAAAAATAGCTGTGTTTGTGGCATGTATACACACACGTGCATGCAAAATACACACACACGTATTTCGCATTCCGATTCCGATAAGTCCTGCTGTCGACATTTTGCAACATATGTATCTACGTTTTGTCAATATGTAACCTTGTGGTGGGGTTTCACTTTTATATGTATTTCTGTCTCCCTTCCGGATTAGCCTCACCCTACCACCACCCCACGGTTTTCTCTTCATTTCTGCACGAATTACGATAATTTTCATTGGACTTTTAGTCTTAACCGTGGTACATTAATACGTGATCATCCACTGGCTTGGATACATAGCCATTGCCTAATGGGCGAATGGAAATTAATGATCGATTTATAAATACAACAGAAACAGATTAATTGCCGTCCTGGTTTTTAATCGATTTTTTTGAAATTTAATTTTCTTTGAGTATAAAAAGACGAAAACTTGGACTAATTTTAAATGCTTGTTTTGCTTCCTTTTTTTAATAAATGTAACGTAAATTTGAGACGAATTTGATTGCTGTTCTCATACATAAACAGACAAAATGACTCGGTGAAATGGATATAAATATATATACAGACTGAGATAGATAGATAGATAGATAGATAGATAGAAACAGAGATAGATAGATAATATAGATATGAACAAACTGACACAGATAGATAGATAGATAGATAGATAGATAGATAGACAGACAAATAGATAGATAGATATGAACAGACTGGCATAGATAGATAGATAGATAGATAGATAGATAGATAGATAGATAGAAACAGACTGGTATAGATAGATAGTAAGCGATATCCCCGTAACAAAGATGTCGCAGACCCCGGTTTCAAACACGCGGATGTGGAGGGCTGAACCACTGAGTCGTGTTGAAAAACCGTTTCCTTTCTCTTCAGCTATTTCGTTCGCTTGAAGTTCACGCGCGCCTTCGTGGCACTTTAGAAAAGAAAACTCTCTATCTCCTCTCTCTCCTCTCCCTCTCCCTCTATATAAGATCTCTCTAACCAGCGATCTGCTTCCTGACTGCTGGGGCTGAACCGGCCAGTGCCATGGCGGACGTCTGAATCGAAAGAATTACGGGAAATAGATCTCACACACAAACACAAACACACAAACACAAGCACATATATGCTCGTACGCACGCACCGAGCGAGCTAGAGAAGGAGGAAGAGTCGCCGATGCCGAACACACAGACACGCTTGACAGCTCACGTCCAAATACCTTTGCATACATATCAGCTCACAAAATGAATTTCTATTTATACGCAAGATCAGGATACGGACAAATATAGAGAGTGCCATAAACATGACTCGGTTTGTCCAAAGAGTGATAGCTGCGGTGTTAAGCCGTCAGCCGGTGACCATAAGGATTACGTTTGGAGCCGTTCTAACGCAGGCCCTGCAATAAAAATAACACCTATCACTTCGATGCTTTTTATCAACCGAGCGATTGGGTACGTCTTAGGTCACAAAACTGACGTGTAAGTAAAACACAGGCAATGGCGTACCAAGATGTGGGCGGAAGCGGCGGCCCGCCCCGGTCGACATCATCAGAGGGGGTGACACAAAGACGACTGCCTAAAAATGTTTCATATAGTTTCTTGGTAATTCTTTTTCTAATGAAAGATCTGTCTGTCCACACAATATCTCCGAAAGTACTCAATGAAATCCGATGAACATTTGTGGAAGGGTGGGAAATAGGGTAGAGAAGAGTTGGTTAAATTTGGGGCGGATCCAAAAATTCTTTTTGATTGAGAGATATTTTTCCGTTTCTTTTTTTTCATACATTTATGTATATGCTAATGACTGTTCACACGATATTTCCAGAAGTTCTCAACGGGTTTCAATGAAATTTTGTGGGAGGATGGACAATAGGATATGAAACCATATGAAAACATTTGAATATGTTACAGTCCAAAAATGAGTACACGCCTACGAAAAAATGTTTTTGGCGACAGTTTCAATGCTGTAGAGTTTGGTCATAAATAATACCTGATAATATCTGTTTTGATTGTGTAATGTTCCACTAGAAATAATAAAATACTGCTATGTTTGGTTTATACGAAAATTAGTGCTTATTTATGGGCGATACTGTACATAGACAAGGTTGATAATTCTTTTTCTTTTCTTAAATTGCTTTTGAGATTGTGTGAATGAGATTTTGTGTTAAATATTTCCTTTAGTGTGCCTTTTGCCAATGAATGTTTGAGAAATTTTTCTGATCACTTTTTGTAACATTTTGTCTACAATGCAACAATACTTTTATAAGATGTGTTGGTGGTTTCACTCTGGGACTTCTTTGAATCATCCAATCTTATGTTGATTCACTGTTCCCCGGGGATGATTCACTGTATTTCTTTAAGTGCCTGAGAGATGCTAACTTAGAGAGATATTACTTTCTTATCTTTATATGACCTATTTCACAGCCAACAGATCTTTTCTTTTCTTTCTTTTGTTTTACCCAAATATAATTAGCTTCTACCTACAATTATTCTTTTCTGATCCACTATGCCCCGATCCCCCCTACGTACAACTCTAAAACTGAGAAGGCAGAGCTGAATTAAAATTTAAAAAGGGAATAAAATAAAATAATCAAATTATCCCATGACTTAGTAGATCGTCGGGGTATCATGCTGGGTCCCTCGTGACATGTCTCGGAGCAATGTGGTTTCTTGGCGTTGCCAATCTGCTCTCTAAATAATATGCGACAGAGTGTACTGGGTTACCGGCACATGGAGTAATCCCTTGTCTGAGCCGTTTGTAAGAGGCGGATTCATGCCTTTCCCAAGCGCATTAGTGCAAAGCGAACACAATTTACCTCGGAATTCTCGGTTCGCCTATTCGATTATGCCAATCGTTAGACCAACTTATCACGTCCTTAACTCTTTCTTCCCTGATAACGCCTCTAGGCGTGATCATAAATTTCGCTCATGCCCTGATCACACGTAGAGGCGTGATCTCATATTTGCATTATTTCCCGGGCAACAAAACAAAATTACTAAAAAAAAACACATTTAAATTTAAATCATACACAAATTTAAATCATGACAATGCCAATCAATCGATAATAATACCTTTTTCAATGAACTTTTTCATGATTTTGTTTCACTGGACTTCGAAGTGATTCATTGGAAATAATCACTGAACATTTAGCTGTCAGGGAGGAAAGAGTTAACTGATATAAACGAACAGAAAGGCGACCTTCATACAATGAACACCTGTTATGAAAAGACCACCCTTGTTATTATATTAACTAATGATGTAATCATTCTGAACGTCGTGTTAATCTCCAACCTCCAAAAATAATATCCATGCAATCAATGACAAAGAGCAAGCTCAGTCTTCAAGAACAAGAAAATCCCATTAGTATTAAAAAGAAGGGTCTACAACCAATGGATCATCCCGATGGTCACCTATGGAGCTGAAACATGGACACATGACCACAAGACTGGCTCTCAAACTAAGAACCATGCAATTGCCCAAAAGAGGATTATGCTTAACATCCCAGACAACAAGACAACACAGTTTATTAGAGAAAAAAAAGGAGTCAGAGATATCATAAAGTCCATTAGAAAACTCAAATGGCAATGAACAGGCCATGTAGCAAGAGTGTCAGACAATTGCTGGACATCACGTTTCGCAGCGTGGATCCCCAGAGATCATATGCGAAATTGTGACAGGCAAAAAATAAGATGGTGTGACTATTAAGACAAGTTCAGAAAATATTGGCTCTGCGACGCCCATGATAGAGAGGTCTGGCTAATCTTGGGGAAGGTCTAGGTTCAACGATGGTCGTTAAAAGGTTGATAATGATGATGAATCACTGACAAGGATTAACCGTAAGAATATAATGGAAACATGAATAAATAATCGCCTTTACACGCTTATATACTACGTGTTGCTTTACCACGGCAGAAAATTGAATAATGCTGTATATTTTGTCGAATTATGTTTCGTTCTAGTGGTATTTCTTGTGGGGTTGTGGTGATGTCGATCTATACTACGGAGTCTTTGGTCTAGGAATTCTCGGTCGATGTCGTCTGCAAGAGAGGCGTCGTGTTTGTTGAAAATCTTTATTGAATAACTTTTGTGGGCATGGGCGACCACTGGGCGACTGTGGGCTGGTAAACAAGGCATTTACGCCCACCAATCCCGGGGTTTTGAAAGTTGGAACCTTATAGGGGTCGGGGATCAGGGGAACACTATGAACAGTGACAGCTTAGGACGGGTCACAGCTTAAGCACTCCCAAGTCCCTTACCTGTCAACCGACATCCGGATATATCCTCCTCCCAATATATCCTTTTTGCCCCCCCCCACCGAAAAACGGCAGTAGACGTCGCTATCTGCACACCACGAAAAGGGGTTACGGTACTTTCGTCTACATCACTTTGGTCTAAAATCACTTTTGTCCCCAGAATATCTCCAAAAGTTCTCAATGAATTTCAATGACATTCTGACCATGCTTGACCATGCGCTAAGGAAGAATTGATGACATTTTGGGGTGGATTCAGGGACTTTTTCGATTAGAGATATGTTTTTAATTACATTTTGGGACGGATCCTGAAATTGTTTTACTATCGAAAAGAAAATCCTTAGATCCACCTCCTTAGCCCATGGTCAATCATTCGACAGAATGTCATTGACACACATTGAGAACTTTTGGAGATATTGTGGAGACAAAAGTGATTTTAGATCAAAGTGATGTAGACGAAAGTACTGTAACCCCTTTTCGTGGTGTACAGATAGAGACGTCTTCTGGAAAAGCCGAGTGGTTAATTAGAGCAGATTCAGATGAAGTTTAAATCCTTAGACTACAACCGACCAATAAATAATAAATTATTACCAATTGTAACCCACCCTGTATTTTATATGAGATGCCAAACAGGCTGGGTTTGAAATTCTTTAAAAGAAAAAACTCGCATAATTCTTGATTTTTAAACAGCTTTCCTCCCTTTCAAAGGACACCGACATTGAAAACAAAGAACTTTCGTAAGCCCCATTGTGCTATGAGGCGCATTCGGTAGGTCTATAAAACTATTCACATTCTTCCTCCTCCCTGGAAAAAAATCCTGTTTCACTAATCAAGAAGTGCAGGGGAAATCGGTACGCGAGGCTTTTATACAGTCATGGGCACGGTGGCTAGCAAGTGTTGCTTTACCTCGTTATTGTTTTATACAGTCACGGGCACGGTGGCTAGCAAGTGTTGATTTACCTCGTTATTAAGTTAGCCCAATCGAACAGTGTCGAGTATTCAGAAGGCAACTTCTAGGGACACAGATGCAGCCGAGAAAAAGGGGCCGTGGACGAAATAAAATCATTGTGAAACTCTGGATTTCTTATACGCCAACTGGAACAATAAGGCAAATAAATAAAACTTATTGTCTATAGTTTTGAGAAGGGTTATAAACTGTTAAAAAAATCAAAGGAGCAGCATTCATCAGCATATCGGCTGGGTGTATAAGTTAGTGTGGAGTTCAACCCGATGTGGCTTCCGCTACTCAACAGAGATAAGGTATGGAAATCCAGGCCTAACAAGAAAAAGAAATGAAAACAATCGAATCCTATGTTATAAGTGTTGCTACCATTGGAGAGGATAAGAAAAGTATGTTTGCCACCATCACATTCGAATAGTACACCCGAAGAAGGCCGAAGAATGGATTGGCCAAAACGTTGTGTTAACAACACGAACAACATGAAGGAGTTCTATAGTCCGAAAAAAACTCTTTGAAATAGAACTTATCTCTCGTTTATTCTTTGTGTCGACCGAGGGAGAGATACCTTTATTTTTAAAATACGAAACAATACTGGGGGCGAACAGTAAGAAGGCACGTGGAATTACAAGCTCAGCCTGGAAGGATGCGGCTCTCTTACTCTCCGTATCTCCTCACTCATCTTCTCCGTCTATGGGCTGATCTGTCCAAATAAATAGCGTCCCCTTTTGATTTGTCCTGTCAGTCTTCATTGTGTCTTCCCATTCATCAGAGGCCACGACGAGAAGACAATCTTCATTTCGACCCCCACTGATCAGAATCCATAACAGACTCCAGCATTATCGTTCCATCTGATGCCTTATCTTGCTATAGCAAGCTAGTCTCGCTAATGTAGTGATTCGGGGTTACGGCACTTTGGTCGCGGGGAAAGTTAATTGCCTGGAGATTACGTATTACGTATTAACGTATTTATTTCTTTTTGTAAAAAAAAGAATTAAATACGTAGTTTTAACTATTTTTACAAAAAATAAATAAATACGTTAATACGTAGTTTTAATTTGATCAAAAGTTTCAATTAAAGAAAGATTTGTAAATGGTAACAGTATAAATGTTTTTGTGTATATAATTTCATTCAAACAACGTATTTACGTTGCTTAAAAGCGACACCAGGTTCAGCTGACTTTATCGTCTCGTTTTGTTTCGGCTCTAAAAAGTGGCTAGGAAATAGCAATTTCGGCAATGAAAATCCCAGCGTTTAATTTACTCGCGATTAAATTTCCGGATACCAGTGATTCGACCCTCACTTGGTAGCCCAGTGCTGTAATCTTGTGTGCTGAGCTTTGTAAAATGATAGGGCACCACACCGTGGAGGAATGGTTTGCATTCTATTCTCGCAGACCAATTCGCTAGTGTATTGAATTCGATCCTCTCTGTGTGTCCACAACTGAGGCTTTTGGACCAGCTTAGTAAATGACAAGAGCGCCTTTCCGTGGAGCAATGGTTTGCAAGCTAGTCTCAGATAACAATTTGCAGGTGTATTGGTCTCGATCCTCACTGAGTGCTCCTTTACTATGTCATAGAGATAGGTTTTAGTCGGTAACTTGGATATCTAGTCTACAGGCGGTCAACAGGCTTGTCTCGAAACCATTACTACTGTAGTTCGATCTTCACTGGGTGCCTCACACTTGTGGCCTTGTGAGACACTAAGTTGTCACACTGATATTTTCGTTGATTTTGACACCATATTTTATCGACTTAGTATCTGTTTTGCAGAGGCCCAAAACCAATATTTCCTAAAAATGTTCAGATATGTTAAAACAATTTTAAATTCACTGTTGGAGCGTGACTGTCTCGTTTTTTGTAAGCATTGGGTACCTCTGGAGCGCCTGCCGTAGATCAATGGTTGGCGGGTTAGTCTCATAAACTATTGCTAGTTTAATCCACACTGGGTGACTAACTAAATCTGTACTATTTTATTTGGAGTCTGATAATCAAAGAAAACACGTCATTTTCGAAGAAAACTGCGGTTTTTAACGAATGTAATCAAAATGTGATTTACTGTAGACTCCCGTTATTACGGCACCCTGGGGTATTTAAGAGTGCCGTTATAACGGGTGTATTTTATACGGAGTGTATTAATAATGAGAAACCAAAAGGTACAGATAAAAATGACTTTTTATTACCCTTTTACAATGTAATTCCCCATGTTACTTTAGGCGACATTATTTGAAGGGTTTACTAATTTTAGTTTTTAAAATAAGGCATTGAGATCTTCATGTGTTGTTGCTGCAAACTAATCTCCGACAATAGTATTGTGAGAATATAAATGCTGTTAGAACGCGTGTGTCATTAAATAGTGCCGTTAGACCGAGTTCCGTTACAATGAGTTTAAGGGATTTATTTATCTATTATTTGGAGACTGACAACCAAAGAAAACGGACGTCATTCTCGAAGCTCTAAGAGAACAAGGTTTTCTTTTGTTAAACGGGTGTAATCATATATCTTACTTGCAGTGAAGAAGTCTAGAACTGTCTCGAGTACGTTCTACGTTGTTGAGGAAGCAAAGACTGGGATGCCAGACTGAGACTACTCCACTAATGCGAACATATTATAGGCCACCATGGTAGGGTAAGGCCTATCACTATCCAGCCATACCTTACACTTACGACAATAGACCTTGGGAAAGGCCTGCATCCAACAACGTACTTTAAAGACTGATTATGATATGATTATGATGACCAGACTAAACTAAGCTTAGTTAATATCTTCACAGGTTGCCTGTCATAGGGCGATGGTTAACAAGCTAGTCTCGCAGACTATTGTTAGTATAATCAGTTCTATCCTCACTGGGTGCCTCACTATTGTATTACTGTACTAGATTATACTAAGCCTAGTAAATATCAACACAAAGTGCCTACCAAAGGATAATGGCTAGTACACCAGTTGTGCAGTCTCTTCGGTGGGTGCTCGACTATCTTGGCCATGTGCCATACTTTGCTCGGCATGTATGAATGATTGAGGTTGTTGTTACTTTTTCAGTGACATCTAAGTTTGGTGTTCAAACTAGGGTAAAGACGTTGACAGGAAGGGCTTCCCGTCTCTCCATTTGGCCCTGTAGAATTTAGGCCAGTGTTTTTCAACCTTTTTCAGCCCAACGTCCCCTATGACACGTAGCCACATGTCAACGCCCCCCCCCCCGTAGTTCAAATATGAGAAGTAAACAATGATTTCCTCCTGCACGTCGATTCCTTGTTCTTCAACCTTGCAAATGAATGGATTCATAACCCAGACAGGAATATTCATATCAATCCAATCTTCAAAGCGCTTCTCAAAATTATTTTTAGTGACTGCAGATACCATACAGTATTCTTTGTTTGAAAACAACAGCAAGGGAGATAATTTTAAATGTTTATCCATAGAATAACAGTAACACTACAGGGTATTAATCAAAATAATTCGCCACTTGCCAGTTACTTACTTGTATAGAAGAAATGGTTGGCGAATTTAGCATTTAATAACGGCCTAATGCTAATTCCTTCTCGTTTGTAAGTAAGCAGATACGACTAAACAACAGCCGTTTGTAAATCAAAATTATAGATATTTATGGAATCTCCAAAACGGCCCCTCTAGAAGGCCCTTATGGCCCTTAGTCACGTCAACGCCCCTTGAAACGAACCAACGCCCCCCAAGGGAGCACTAGCGCCCACGTTGAGAACCACTGGTTTAGGCTAAGCGTATATGAATATCTATAGCAGTGGTTCTCAAACTTTATAGTATGACGGCACACTAAGAAATATATATGATTTATACGGCACACCAACTGTAAAAATGAAATTAAAAAATATTTTAGTTGTCAATGAACGAAACTTTCTTATCAGCATACTGATATAAGTACCCATTATTGCCTTTTCCTTTCATCTGTCGCTAAAAAGTATTTATTATAAGGTATTTATCATAGAGTATTTATCATAAAGAGTACCAACTGAAGATACATCTAACAGATGGTTGGAATTTAAGGTGTGAGTATTTTAGAAATGTTTATATTTGTGTGGTAAGCTAGTTACTTTTGTTTGGTTGTTTTTGAATATGTTAACAGAAACAGAGTTTACTGTTTCGTCTGAAAGGGAGTTCCAGTATGAAAGGGATCTTGATGTCAAGGATCTGTCTCTAATACTAGGGTGATGGTGTATCTGGTATTTGTGGCAGTGACCTCTGCTGTTCTTAGTGTTCTCTGTAGCATGAGTTTGCTCTGTATGCACATCTTACAGTGAGTGTCTGCGTCCATTTCTACCATACTGAGTGTCATTTTGTAGATGTGTATCAGGTCACTCCTCAATCTTCTGTATTGTAGAGTTGGTAGCTGTTGTCTTCTGAGTCTGTCTTCATATGACAGGTCTTTTAGTTGTGGCACCAGTTTCGTAGCTCTCCTCTGCGACCTCTCTAACATGTCTCGGTGTGTTTTGGTGTGCGGAGACCAGATAATGCTTGCATATTGTACATGTGGTCTGACCAGAGTTTTGTACAGCAGGTTGAGATGTCACAACATATAGTGATAAAGCAACTAGATTGGCAACTCTGTGGCGGAAGTGGGACAGACATAATACCCGTACTGTATACTACTGTGCCGCGGCACATAGTTTGAGAACCACTGTTCTATAGAAACCAAACATCAAAACAACATGAAAGAAAAATATTAATGTCTTCACAGGGATGAGACACACCCCAACTTCTTCGTACGTCTAGGTATATCAAGTAGGTATTCTCGTGTGTGTGTGTGTGTGTGTGTGTGTGTGTGTG
>VCCN01005228.1:702591-713613 GCA_006491835.1 Architeuthis dux | reverse complement strand
ATATATATATATACTGAAATTAGCCTAGCATAGGGCTACATAGAGGGGGAGATTGTGTTACGCTAACCTTCCAAATAGAGAGTGCTCGTTTGCCTTGAAAATCAACATTCGAAATCCTGGATTCTAACTGGGCTCGAAAACTAACCTCCAGTACTGGTGGTAGATAATAGAAGTACAATCAGCCGCATGCATAGGTCAGGGTTTGGAACCAGCCTGGTTGAGATGACCGTCTTCCAAAGGTCCAGGTAAAATTTCGAAAATTATGTATCCAGGATTGGCTAAAATTGCGTTTCAGGGCATATCAGCTACTGAAATTAAGATAAATAAGTTTTTGAAACCATTCTAAGGGTCTTGAAGGTTGTCATGTGTTGATACGAAAAGATTTAAAACTCGGAAAACGCTCAGAAAACAGTATAAATAAGAATTCTCAGAAAAGTTCTGAGTGTGTTGAAGGTTGTCATGTGTTGAGACGAAAAGATTTAAAACTCTGAAAACTCTCAGCAAACAGTATAAATAAAAATGTTGACAAACTGGGGTGTTCTATGCTTAGCAAAAAAGTTTCAATTATTTTTTTATTTTTTAGTCCCAAGGGGAAAAACAAATAAATTGCTTACTAATTACTAAATTGAATCAAAATTAAAAAACTCTTTACGCAGATCTGGTTTTGTCCTACAATTTGATAGAACGATAATCAGAAATGAAACATTTTTAACAGCGATCAAAAATTAAGTGAAAAATCATGTGACGCTTCATACACTCGCTATATATCAAGAGGTTCTCAGAAAAAAAGAAAAAGTATCAGAACAGTCTTTAAAAATGTTTAAAAAACTCTACAGCATTGAAAAAATATGAATATGTTACAATCCAAAAATGAGTACACCCCTACGAAAAAATATTTTAGAGTTTGGTCATAAATAAATAATACCTGATAATATCTCTTTTGATTGTGTAACGTTCCACTAGAAATAATAAAATCCTGCTATGCTTGGTTTAGAAGAAAATTAGGGGTGTACTCATTTATGGGCGATGTAACTACTTTTGTCCATCGATTCAATTTGCTTGTCTTTTTAACTTGCTTTCAGCTTTCTTTTTTTAATTTGCTGGTCTTAGTTTTTAATTTTCTCGGAAAAATGAATAGGATATTGACCTCCATAAATTATGCTGGGTTCGATCCATGTTCCGTCCTGTTCGTGTCTAAGCATGAATCTTCGATTCGCTCGCAAGTTTTATGATTTTACGTTTCTCGGGGCAACAGCACCAGATAACATTCTTCAGAGTCAACCAAGTCCGAAGTCATTGTGTCAATTCCGGTCAATGATTCCTTATCTGACTTTTGTTGCCACACCCAAACTTAACCCCCACCCCTACGCTCCGGCCCCGCCTGTAAATACACACAGTCATGTATAAATAAAATACGTGTCTTCGTGCGTATAACGATATATCTATAGCTTTGTTCGCCCTGTGCTTTAAACAAACCGAACAATGTATATGTTTTTCCCAACCCCTTGCCTTGCCCTTTCCTTTCTTTACCTCCCTCCCATCCCTGCTTCCGGATAACAACTGATAAAATGTTCACCTTTACACAGACAGCTTTCACATACAATTTAATGACTTGACAAACTTCAACAGCTGACGATACCAATCAATAAAAATCGATCACTATGTGCAAGAGGCACCGATCAATGGGTCAGTCGGGGCTGCTTCTGGCAGGAGCAGCAGCCTGAGCTTGATCAAATACCACCGACGAGTTGGTCAGTCAATCTGTTACGTCTTGGGAGCCATTGCTTTTCTGTTTAATACGTTGATTGAGAGGCGACGGTCCAGAGGGGTCCGGACGCCCCCCCCCCTCTGCTCGCACAAAGCACGATGAAAAAAAAATATATACATAGATAAAGAGATTTTATGAATTAAAAAACAACAAATACTCCCAAGTCATTATTATTAAAAATGTTATGACTACTTTTTGCTCAGACCGATTACCCTCCGGCAGTGAGCAAAATCGCCTTAATCGGAAAGTAAAGAATAAGTCTCATGCGGGACTCGAACCAGCATCCCCTAACCAGGGGAAGCACCATTAGACCAGGGGTTCCCAACCTTTTTTGCGTCATCGTCCACTTTCACATGGCAAATCTTTCCACCGCCCACTTGTATATTAAATATTCAAAAGCATACCAAAAATGTTTGGTAAAAGTTTGTTACTGGTTCGTAAACTGACTTTTATGATGTAGTAAAAAATACCAAAGGGAGGTAACAAATAACGCTGATGTTCTTATACGGGTTCTTTGCATATCTCCTATCTAATATTCTTTTCGGGTAGCATATGTTGAAATATCTTCTTAATACTCAAAATCCTATATCGCCCACCAAAATTTCCCATCGCCCACCATTTTCTGTTCAGTTGCTCATCGCCCACCCAACAGTTGAAATCGCCCACCGGTGGGCGATATCGCCCAGGTTGGGAAACCCTGATCCAGACTGAGCTTCTTTACCAATTAGGCCACAGAGCCACTAGCTGTGCGCAGAAGTCCGAAATAACACCCTTAAAACCTATTCTTCTTTCCAATCGTTTCTTTACATTTCTGGTAGTTACAGTATTTAATATATATATCCGTTTTTATTTTTGTTTGGTGAAGTATTATAAATCATTATTATTTAAATAAAGCAGACCGGGCGAAACGGTGCTTCCCCGAGGCGTATTCTTTATTTTCCGATCAACGCTATTTGCTTTCTGCCGGAGGGTAATCGGTCTGAAAAAGGCAACTAATAAAGTTCAAGCTGAAGGTAAAAAATAGTCATAACTATTTAAATAATAATGATTTATAATACTTCATCTAACAAAAATAAAAACGGAGAAATCCTAAGTAATCATAAATTAACCTAACAAAACAAAAGTGTATTATTTTGTTTTTCATCTAATATAAGTAAGATGTCTTCCGTCTTATTCTTCGGCCCTGTCGGCTGGGGCATAGAATACACCGACTGCATCCCCCTGCAGAGGGATAAGACGCCACCAAACAGGGGCCACCTGTTCTTTCAGAAAAGTCGCAAGACTCTAGTTTAAAAAATAACCTTTCACCAAAGTCGCAAGACTCTATATAAAAAACAACTTTTAAACTGATTTCGGCATTAAATAATAATAATATGGCGCTAAACAAATCAATCAACCAATCAATCTTATTCTTTATAAATGTGTATGTATTGGTTGTGCGGTAATTTTCTTTAATTAATCTTTTACTTAAATCTTTTGTCAATTCTAATGCCAAATGCTACGTCTGAAACGTGAGTGAAAAATGTCGGATCTCATATTACTTTCTTGTTTTTGATGTTTGAAATCCGTTTTTTTTTTTCACGCATTTATTTGTAAAAAATATTTTTTCTATTTGACCCCCACCCCTTTAACTTTACAAACAAAAGCCAAAAAACATCCAAGCTTTGTTGAAACGGATATCTTTGCAGCCGGTTTGTATTCAGATTAATCATAAAGGGGCACCCACGGTGAAGCGAACTCTTGCTTAAAAGACTTCTTTGTTAACATGCACTCTACGGTAGGCGTCCTTCCGATGCAGGTAAAATCGCTACTGGGTGAACCATTAAGTAGGCTCGTAGGTGGAAAATCAGAATATATTAATCACCGCTACCCACAACACTGGTTTATTGTTGGGTTTAGGTTATTCATGTGTTCTGACATTTATATGTATCTATGTATCTATCTATGTATCCGGACCAGCCCTAACCGTTCATAGTAGAAACTTGAATCTCTGTACACACTCCCATCAATGAGTAGGGAAAATGTCTTTTTCGTTTTTTGAAAATCCCCTCCAATATATTTTTAGATGGGGGTACAATATGCAATGTAAGTTTATGCTAAATTAGTCACTAGTTTGTGCCCGCGTGTCTTTTTAAAAGTTCAGACCCTTTTTAAGTGATCACAGCTCAACTGACGCAACTATTTCAATTGCGAGGCACACCATACGAGGTCTCTCCGGAAAGTGTTCACCCATTTATTATTAACGAAAAGATAGCCTACCTATGGCAAGGGGACCTTAGTTCACTTCAAAGTATCTCCCTTGAGACCTCACACACTTATCCTAGGATCGTATCTACTTTTCAAAACTTTTCAGTCTGCAAAGCCCTCCTTCGGGATCGCCATCAACTGTCTTGCCGCGTTTCCCATAAACCTTTCTACGGTCTGAAATCTCTTTGGGGAAAACCAGAAGTCACATGGAACAACATTTTAACTGTAGGGTGCGGCTGACAGACCAGGGTGATGTGATGTGTTTTGCAACAAATCCAGCAACGGCTTGAAGAATGGACAGACTCGGTCTTTGCGAATGCGACGGTCACACAATACACAAGCTTATTCAATGGCGTCCCACTGCCAACGGAGTAACCTCACGGGAAAGTTTCTGTTCACGCATGCGCAGTAAGTTCCCCTCCGATTGGTTGCTAAATTACACAACGGCCACGCAATCGGTTCATGTGATATTCAAAATGGCTGGATACTTTCCGGACAGACCTCGTATATGTTATTCCATTTGATTGGATTGAATAAGTTCTGACTATGCTTTCGATAAACATAAAAGCCTGGGGTCAAACTTTCGATGAGGTTAAAATCTGAAAGGTATATGCTACAACCAGTATTTTACCGCTGAAACCTTTATGTTGTTTTTCTTTCCCACGGTCGAAGTATTGCAAAATAGGAGAGTTCAAATAAAAGAGTGTCGCCAAACTTCTTTTAAAAAGCTGATTACCCAACTTCAAAAACAAACATTTGAAACCTAACCATTACTGTAATTTGGAAGCTGCCCGTGGCAAGAACTGAATTGACTACCGTTTCAGCCACCGAACTAAACAAATAATAGATTTTCCATTTCACACCTCGCTCTGAATTCCCAACAAACCTGCTCTCCTTTGTCGGCTGTCACCACCATCGATAATCTTTATATGAAGCATTTGTTTCTTTGCTCTCCCCTCCTTCCACGCCATCCTTTAACCTTGGCCTCCTTACTCTCCCGTTACTCTCTATCTCTCGTTAAAGCTCTTTTTTTTCTCACTGCTTCCTTTATATGTAAATATATCGGACTTTTTTTTCTCGATTTCCTGCGCAGAACCTCACGTCAGCTGAATACAACTCGATGTGATGCTTGATCATTGAGAGACGTTTATTGTGCACAGGGGGAAAGAGTTTCAATTTAAATAACGCTGAAGTGTTGCCTGTTTTGTTTGTTACACCCTTTTATTGTTTTCTCCCTTCTGTTTCTCCCACACGCACACACCCCACATATACACATACATTACTTATCAAATGTGGGCGCCTACTGTAGAATGACAGTTAGAAAGGTAGTCTCTTTAGCCACTGCTAGTGAGGTAGATGCTCACTGGATGCCTTGCTATTAGAGCAGGGTTTCCCAACCTATTTTTTTATTTAAATGTTCTAAATGTAAAAAAAGGTAGAGGGATAGTAGTGGTCTGTGGGTAGATGGATCGAGAGGAAGGTTACATGTTGGCCTATTTAATTCAATTCACTTTAGTCCTTTCCCTGCAGCGTCCGACTATAAAGAAATGGAGGCGAAGTATCTCTATAAGGGGAAGGGAGTTTATACATTTGCCTTAATCTGGGGGGGTGGTAGTCAGGACTTATACTAAGTTAAAACTTAATAAGTGGACACAAGTTGTTTTTTTCAGGGTTGTGACTCTGACTTGGGCTCAAATGTTCCCAGGCCGCTATACTGTCAAGTTATTCCTCTGGTGGGGTTTCAGACCTCCACAACCAGCGAACGTCTGCTTCTGTTGGATTATTATTATTACATATCTAACGACTTTCTTTACCATGTTCCTTCGTTCACTGTTATTATCATTTATTTGTTTATTTAAATGTTCTAAATGTAAAGAAATGGCAGAGAGATAGTAGTGGTCTGTGGGTAGAGAGAGAGAGAGGAAGGTTACATGCTGGCCTTATTTACGTAGTCGGGAGTTAAAACTTAATAAGTGGACACAAGTTTTTTCTTTCATGGTTGTTCCCAGGCCGCTATACTGTCAATTCCTCTTATAAGCCATTGATAATGAGGTCGATGCTCATTGGATTCCTTTCTATTAGAGCAGGGTTTCCAAATCTGGGCGATTTCAACTGTTGGATGAGCGATGAACAACTGAACAGAAAATGGTGGGCGATGGGAAATTTTGGTGGGCGATATAGGATTTTGAGTATTAAGAAGATATTTCAACAGATGCTACCCGAAAAGAATATTAGATAGGAGATATGCAAAGAACATGTATAAGAAAGTCAGCGTTATTTGTTACCTCCCTTTGGTATTTTTACTACATCATAAAAAGTCAGTTTACGAACCAGTAACAAACTTTTACCAAACATTTTTGGTATGCTTTTGAATATTTAATATACAAGTGGGCGGTGGAAAGATTTTCCATGTGAAAGTGGGCGATGACGCAAAAAAGGTTGGAAACCCCGGTATTAGAGCCTAGTATTAGACAAAGTTAAGTTCAGTAAATATCTTAGGTACCTATCGTAGAGTAAATGTTTGCAAAGTAGCCTTATATACCATTGCTACAGGGTTCGATCCTCATTGGGAGCCCTTCTGTTAAAGCCAAATGCTAGACACGATTAAGCCCACTAAATACTTGGGGTACCTACTGTAGATTAAAGGTTAGCAACGTGGTCTTATATGCTTTTGCTTCTGGGTTCGATCCCTGCCAGGTGTATTATGGTGGATTTGGGCCAGATACGAGACCTGTCTGGAAAATATCTAGTCATTTATTATTAACAAAACAAATAGCCTACCTAGAGCAATGGCGCCTTAGCCCCCTTCCGAATATTCTCCTTGGGACCTCACACTTAGCCCAGCATCTATTCCACTTTTCAATACAGTCCTCTTTCGGGATCGTCATCCACTGCCTCGTCATGTTCCTTAGCCTCCTCTAGGGTTTTTTGTAAGCCCCCCGGTCCAGATTTGGCTCCTTGCGATTTCTGTCTTTCCCCACAAAGAAATTTCAGACTGTATATGTTGTTATAGTAAACAACGTTTCAGCTGTTGTACCCTCCGGCCTTCTCCAGGTGCATGTAGCATGAACAGAAGAATGAAAACGATCAAAACCTATGGATTGAATAAAGGATTCGGTTGAAATTCCCAGGTCACTAAATACGACAGACACCTGAAGAAAACTAATTCGAATTTCTGCCGAGGCTGCTCATGTTCACTTCTTACTATCACCCTTGGGAGAGCATGAATTTATTTCTCCCTGTGCTCTGCCTCATTGCTAGATATCTTAACAAAATAACGCATCACTGACATGCAACAATGTTTGACAGAGAGTCGCTGAGTGAGCACTTGGGCAAACCACTCTCCCATAATTACCTTATCTGTCCAGGCAGTAGAAGCAAAAAGCTGTTACTCTCTATAATCAAACTTGACAGGGACCAAGAACATAACATATAACAAGTACGTTTTTTTAGTAAATATTTCCAAAATGTTCATTCATTTTAATTATTACATACGTGGTGCTACCCAAAAGTTCGGGTAACTTAAAGCGTGACATGGTTTCCTCAAAGAAAGAACGAAATTGATAGAAAATGAGTTTATTTATTTTCTGGTGGAATCATGTCGAGAGATTTTAGAAATGTCTGGCGAGACACGGGAAACGCTGGATAACTTGACAGATGAACATCGTTTACGAGCGAATATCGTATAGAGTGCAAAAAGGTTTATAGCAGACGAAAACAGGATTGCTAAAGGACGAGGTTGTGTAGTGCGTGTAAGGGGGTGCGAAAACCGCCTTTTAAAATTCTTCTCGGGGGCCATGGTCAGGAATTAAGACATGTCTGGTTGCTGCAGGGGCAAACTCCACTCCTACTTCTATTCCGATTGAAGATGATTGCTGCAACTTGTTTTATTGTATATATCATAAATAACAAATTATAAAAAAAATATGTTTTCTATATTTATTTATTAGAATGAAATAGGCCCATGCGTATCTGTAAGATACATTTTCGTTAACATCTAAGACATGTCAATTTAGCTCAGTCAGTAAGACAGCCGGATACCAATCACTTCGTTGTGAGTTCAAATCACGGTAGGGGAATGGGGATCTTACATATCAGTTTACACTCTTAATCTTGATGAAGATTGTTCTTGTTGTTCTTGTCACGGTAGGAAATCAAAGTCAACTCCTGACTTCGTCCTGGAGTTTGAAAAAAGACAATATGGGTTTATTATATTGAGAAATAGAATTAAATTCGGCAATAAATTTCGATTTAAACTATTCTAAGTGCTTGTAGTTCGCTCCTAAAAGAAAGTTGCTCCTCTGCTATACACTTCAGGAGTGGTCTCTCTTTTCCAGGTAAGTCAACCAACCCTCTTTTTTAAATGTTTTGTTTTACTGTTTTCACCATTAAAACAAGATTGATTGACACTACCGAATAAGCAAGACCCGTCCCTCCATACGGATTGCACAACTGGAAAACGGAACACAGAGAAAGATCCTCACTATGGTAGATATGTCATAGAAACGAGGTCTGTCCGGAAAGTAACTAGCCATTTAATATTCACGAAAAGAAATAGCCTACCTAGGGCAATGGCACCTTAGTCTACTTCATAATACTTCCCTGTGTCCCTTGCACTTTTCAAAACACTCAAGACGGTAAAAAAAAAATAGATGAATTTGTTTTTTTAAAAAAACGCAGCCGTCTCTTAAGGCCTGGCACACAAAGCAAAGACGTGTGGGGGGGGAAAGAAAAGGAAGAAGAGAAGGTGATGTCGGTGCACCGTCGAAGATAATTATAGGAAGGATAGATTGGGCGTCAGAGTCTGGTGAAAGAAGTGTAAGGTTAACTAAGGGGGGGGGGAGAGAGAGAGAAAAAGGGTCAATAATACCTGCGACACGTTACGTGGACAAACACACTTAGCAAGGAACACATAGACATTAATCCGATATTCAAACTTAGAAACAAACTTACATGTGTACACTTGTCAATACAGTTTGCAGATACTTACGTCTACGTGTGTGTGTATATGCATACATGGGTGTGTATGCTTGTGCGCATATGCGTGTGTGCATGCGTGTATGTATGTATGTATATATATATGTGTGTGTGTGTGTGTATGACAGGTGTTTAGAGTGTAGATAATAATCGTTCACAGAATTTCATACCAAACAAGTGCAACTTGTCTGGTATGAAATGATTGTATTGCGCGATAGCTTCCCAGGGGCGGATCCAGTCTGTAGAGCTGACCGTCTTCCAAAATTGGGGGACGGGTTTTTAGGGGGGCCCCTCAGAAAATGATGTATCCAAGATTGGCTAAAATTGCGTTTCAGGACATATCAACTACTGAAATTAAGTGTTGGAAATGGAATGAGAAGGTTGTTATGTGTTGAGACGAAAAGATTTAAAACTCGGAAGGCGCTCACAAAACAGTATAAATAAAAAGATTCTGAGGGTCTTCCGAAAGACCCTGAAGACCCCCTGTATCCGCCTCTGTTTCTTAATGGTTGGTGTATCCTACTTAGTCTTTTAAAGATACCATCCTCTTCTGGTTAATGCTGAATTCCCCGTTCGTCCACTTGACCGCCTGTTATGAAATATTTCTGTTTGGCTGCCCAGCAGACCCCTTGAAAAATATGTCTACGGAGAAACGCCAAGAAGAAGAAGAAGGGCCGATCTGCCTGCCATTTGCTCTGACCCCAAGACTCACTCAGTGGTAAAATCTGTCTCTCGTCACTCAACTGCCAACCATTTATACACCCGAACAGCAGTGAAAGTTGTCTTCATTCTACTACCCAACACATACACACTCTCTCCTCTTCTCTTCCTCTCCCTCTCCCTTTCTCTTTCTCTCTCTCTCTGCCTGTCTCTCTCTCTCTCTCACTCATATATGTCAAGAAGGTTGTAACGACTAGTTCTCGGTGTGAACTTGACACCCCTTGCTTCCCGTGAACGTATTTGTATCCGATTTATACTGCAAACAAAAAGAAAATTCTCGTTACTTAAAAAAACAACCTTTTTCCACGAACTATTCCGACGAGTATCTTCATCTGTGCTGTTTCTATCACAGATGTTTCGAACAATATTTTCTTCTGAGAGTCATCGACCAAAAACGCTGTGATAAAAACAACAAAGATGCAGACACTCGTTGGAATATATCGCGGAATAATTGCAATTGTTTTCTTTTCTCAAAAGGCAATGAGTGTCCCGGCGGAACGTGACTTCTCCTTTGTCATTGAACAATTCTAAACCGGAAATTCAACGGAGAGTGTGGTGTGGGGGTGATTGATTATATAGTCGGAGAAGGTTAAATCAGGGTAGCGGGTGCCACCCCTGAACAAAAGGTCACCTTGTCTTTGCAGTCATTGGAGCCACCCGGAATTCCCAACTGATTTCAGGTTTGATGGACTTTTATTTACCCGGGCGACAATACGGGTGTCTGATTTACTCACTGCTTGTGATTAAATGGTGGATCTCTAATCTTGAATTCTTCTTTTCTTTTTCTTTTTTTTATCTCGTTGACGAGAAAGTTGCGGTGGGAAAGGAGTTCTTTTGTCCAACAAGATACGGACATCCCCCCCCCAACACCGCCCCCACGGGTCGTGTCGATGACGGCTTGCCTGGTCGACTTGTTGCCGGTGGACGTTCAAATACCACGCATGCTGCTATTTTAACGTTAGTAATTATTTGCATTTTGGCGCCTAAAGTTATTTCCCGAGCTGAGCTCAGTCTGGCATTTGCCTATAAATAGTGAGTCACCCAATGAGAATCGAACTCTTTACAGCAATGGTTTCGAGACTTTGGAAACTCAAGGACCCCTTCTATGAACGAAATATTCTGGCGAACTCCTATTTTTAGCATTGAGTTTTTAGACAGTAATTAATGAACTGCGATATTAGCAACTTTTGACCTTTGGATCCCTCTTTATTTCCAATAGATTGGATGTATTCGAAACCTAATAAATGGTACAGGTATGTGTAGAGATCACGGAACATTCATAGTAAACGATTAATAGCCGTATATATTTC
>VCCN01005228.1:657282-670586 GCA_006491835.1 Architeuthis dux | reverse complement strand
TATATATATATATATTCTACTGTTGACATTAATAGTCTACGGTGTAAATTATCGCAGTTCGTTTTTTTGGTTAGGTTTGTTTGTTTGTTTGTTGAAATCCTAACGCTCAATGAAAATCTGTATTTTCAAAATATTTCTTTTTCTCCGACCTGAAAATCACCTTATTGATAATAATAGTGTTTAAAAAGACATCGTTGTATGATATAATCCTTCACCTTTTACGCAAGGTCCATGCATTTATGACCGTACACCGTGTGTGTGCTGTGTGTGTGATTATCGTTTCATCTTCCATATCGGGCCAGCAAATACCGTCATATGTTAAGTTTATAGTTTTTATTCCATCTGCTTCTTCTTCTTCTTCTTCTTCTTCTTCTTCTTCTTCTTCTTCTTCTTCTTCTTCTTCTTCTTCTTCTTCTTCTTCTTCTTCTTCTTCTCCATGTGTGTCTGTGTGTCCGCAAGTATACGGGCTCTATCGGTGACGTATATCTAGATTACACCGACACGCTGCTCGTGTGTTCTCTCTAGCTATGAGTGCGATCGTTTCTTCAGCCTAGTTTCATGTATACGTAGCAGCAATAGTATTAGCAGTTGAAATAAATATTACTGCTAAGTCTATAGACATCGAGACTTCGGTTATTCATCATGTGTGTGCCAACTCACCTACTACACACACACACGCGCACGCGCACGCGCATCGATAATTTGCTACGGCCTTTTAATAGGACAAGATACGTACGACGAGCTTTTAAAACGATGATTTTCGTATTGAAAATATTGATATTTAATTTAGCAAGGTCAAACAGAACTAAGGTGCATTTAATTTCTCCTATGAATTTCCAGGAGATTATTGACAATGTCATCATGTATGTGTGTGATTTATTCTATTTATTTCGTATTTACGGTGCTGGTATCGATCTCACATGAGTATCGCTTTTATGTGTACCTATCGCTTTACGAGCGGAGTATCTATCGCTTTATATACATGTATCGATTGCTTTATTTACGAGTATTTATTGCTTTATTTACGAGTATGTATTGCTTTATATACGAGTATCTATCGCTTTATATACGGGGTATCTATTGCTTTATTTACAAGTATTTATTGCTTTATATACGAGTACCTATCGCTTTATATACATGCATCGATCCCTTTATATAGGAGTATTTATTGCTTTATTTACGAGTATTTATTGCTTTATATACGAGTACCTATCGCTTTATATACATGTATCGATCCCTTTATATAGGAGTATTTATTGCTTTATTTACGGGGTATCTATTGCGTTATTTACGAGTATTTATTGCTTTATATACGAGTACCTATCGCTTTTTATGAGTGCCTACATAGGCGTACGAGCCAGGGGGCAGGGGGCAGGGGCCAACTGCTTCCTAAAATTCGGGCAAAATCGAGTAAATTTTCGGGCAAATAAAGCTCTTTCACTCCGTTAACCAAAGAGTTCCCATACGCCTATGAGTACCTATCTGTATGTACGAATATCTATCGGGTTATATACGAGTACTTATCGCTTCATAATACGAGTGCCTATCGTTTTATATAGGAGTACTTATCGCTTTACGAGTACCTATCGTTCTATATACGAGTACCTATCGTTCTATATACGAGTACCTATCGTTCTATATACGAGTACCCATCATTCTATATACGTGTACCTATCGTTTTATATATGAGTACTAATCGCTTCACAAGTATTCATCGTTTTATATGCGAGTACCTATCGCTTTATATACGAATACCTATCGTTCTATATATGTGTACCTATCGTTCTATATACGTGTACCTATCGTTCTATATACGAGTTACGAGTACCTATCGCTTTATATACGAGTACCTATCGTTATATATACGAGTATCTATCGCTTTACGAGTACCTATCGGTTTAATAATGTACGAATGTCTATCGCCTTTTATACGAGTACCTACCGCTTTATATACGAGTTACCTACCGCTTACTTTATATACGTGTACCTATCGCTTTATATACGAGTTTTATCTGTTTATGCTCGTATAAAGTTTATAGTTTCATATGCGTATCTATCGCTTTATAGTTTTAAGCAGTGGTTTCGAAACTGTCGTCCGTGGACCCCTGGGGATCCGACAAATAATGCTAGGGGTTCGGCAGCAGCGTTCCTTCTAAACATGACATTTCGAATCTTGTGGCAGAGAAACAACATCACCCATCGCACAGCTATCGAAAAACATAATTGTACACAGACCTGTAATTCAAATAAATGTAATCAATTTAGAATAATTAATATGATTTTAAAGGTTAAAAAATGTCTATCATTGTAGTCCATTGATTACAGTCTAAAAACTAAATGCTCGAAATAGGGGTCCGCCCGAACATTTCATTTTATAGAAGGGGTCCTTGAGTTTTCAAAGTTTCGAAACCACTGGTTTAAAGAAATACTCGTGAGTTTTATTACACCTATGAGTAAGATCTACGCACGTATACAAATGATATAATGTCCGTTGCTGTTGCACAATTCAGGCAATTCAAAGCCTTTTCTCCCCATTTGTATCTGTCACTTACGTTTCTGCTATATCTACAATACAGTTATAAATCGTGTGTATCTTCTTGTTTTGCCGTATACAAAATAAATACTATTATCCAACGTATCCTTAACGTACGCTAGCAGTACGAAAATAAAAAGGTTCGTTCTTCCTTTTGTGTTGTATAATACGTGATGCAATTTTTAATAGAACCCATAGATGTTGATTAGTTGAGGTTGCTCGCCCCCAGGCTTCGTTCGCGACAACCGTTCGACTATTACCGTCATGTTTATTACTACTACTACTACTACTACTACTACTACTACTACACTGAAAGCAAATCTTATGTGTGGGTGTGTCCCGATCCTTTCCCCTTTTCTTTCTTCTTTTTATTAGACCCTTCTTGAGTGAGAACTTATTTCTGATTCTGGAACTCGGTTTAGCTCGTTGATAAATGATTTATACCATTTAAAGCTTTGTTTGAGTCATATAGATGTTGTATTCTCACTGAACTCTAGCTGAGGGAACGAACACATTAGAAATATAAAGAGCAGCCCATAGACACGCAAATATACAAAATAGAATAGAAAATCTCACGACCCTATCCTTGCCAAAGGATAGGGTTGTCCATATTTAATTCTGCCAGTTTCCTTGGATGAATATATCTTGATTCTTTTGGCCAATCTCGTGCAAAAACTTCAGAAGTGAATGTAGTCCCCACAATCGTTGGCGCACTCGGAGCGGTACCAAAACGCCTCCAAAGAGACGCCCCCGGTACGAGGAACAGTTTAGATAATTCAGACCGTGACTCCACTAAAATCTAAGATAATACTGAGGAAGGTGCTGGAGATTTCAGGAGATTTGCTGTCACCCTATCTCCAGCGATAATCACCAGATACCCCCAGCCAAGACACTTAATAATAAGTGATTGTAATAATAATGACAATGCGAATAGAATTTAATGGCGTCCTGCGTTGAAGCTGAATTAGTTACGTATATTCCATTCGTATGTCGGCGTAGGAGATTAGGCAAAAAGCCAGTATTTTGACTGCTGCGGTTTTGTTATTGATGGACAGGCCCTCCCCACTTTAAAAGTCGGCATAATCTATCTTTCTACCTACATTTGGCTTTGTGCCATATTAGACTAAGTAAATATCAACAAATAATAATAAAACTGCTTCGTGTTTTATTTGGTTCGAGACCAAAAGACATGTCTTTTGTGAGTACGGTTTCGCACAAGCCCTTAAACTCAACATGAGTAAATAAACACCCTACTTTTCCTTTATGTTCCAAATCGTCCGATCGGTCCTTCGTGCATATCTTCATGTTTTTGCAAATAATATTCTTCGTATTATAGGCACGAATATAATGCGGCTCTCGATATCGACAGTATGAAATCAAATGATGGATAATTTTATATCCGACAGAATATGATAATTATAATGACATTTATTAGTGAGAGCCTATATTTGCCTGGCGTCGGTGTGTTAATCACATTTGCGATTTAGGCTGCTCGTTTAGAGCAGCCTAAATCGCAAATGTGATTAAAGAAACGAACTCCGTGCGGGGATCGAACCCGCGTCCACCTTGGAAGCTACCTTATACGCAGGTACTGCTCTACCGACTGAGCTAACGAAGGTCAGATGGTAGGCAGGAGTCTTTTAGTCCTACACTATTCTCGAGATATAGGAGAGGCAAAAGTTTTTTGAGTGAAGTAATGACTGCTCTATTGACCAGATAAAACACTATTATAGCACTGTGCCATATTATTTAGAACTGTGCCTTATTTTTAAAAAATGTCTCTGCAATCCACACATATAATATAACAATGTGCAGATGTCTTCTGTCACGCTAATATCGTAGTAAAATAGAATTTCATTCATTCATTCATGATTGATTTGTTTAGCGGCATATCAACCCGTGGGGGGTCATTTAATGCCCAAATCAGCGACTTTAGTTTTTAAAAAAAACCTTTTTGACAAAATCAGTTTAACATTCCGAAAGTCGGTGACTTTAGCTATTAAAAAAAGGTCGGAAGTTGTTTTCTTTTAACTAGAGTCTTGCGACTTTGATGAGTGGTTCTTCTCTTTCGGGGGTGGGCAATTGAATAAGGTTTGGTCGAGTTCCTTTCTTTTGACCTATCTGACTTGGTTGTACCTACCAGGAATTGAATCCCCGCCAGCATAGCTCTCCGGGTCAGTGAAACATGCAAGTCACTCCACCACGTCAAGCTACTTATTCGCGGAGTGGAATTTCATTCATGCAATTGACGTGTGTTCGTTTAAAATAGAATTCCATGTTCGGACGACGTAACAAAAATGCTAAATTTGAAAGACTAATAAAAAATATATATAAAAAGTAATAAAAACAAAAACAAAAGATAATAAAAAATCGTTTGTGGTCTACAACGCTATTTTCAAAGCTCACAGCAATGCAAATCTATCTCTATTATCTACGTATATACGGATAAATTAGTATTATATGATAGACAATACAAAATAAAGCAATACAAATTAAAAGATACACATTGCACATTTTTGTATTGTGTTGCTTCTTATGGAATGCAATCTACAATTACAATTTACAGCGTTCGGGGTTGAAACGCCAACGGTCACTGAAAGAACGTTTGGCTTCAGTCGGTCAACGATCTGAACAAATTTCAAAGGATGAAGTTGGAATAATGGAGCATGTGAATGGCCCTGCCTCGATAAAAGCTGCAATTATTACCAGGCAAAGCAATGGTTTAATTATTGAAATGGAAAGCCTATTGATAATTTGGTCAGATGATCAAAACCAGCGTAATATGCCTATTAGCTTTACTTTAGTGCAAGAAAAGGTTCGAAGCCTGTCCAGCGATTTAAAAGCTGCATGTGTAGCAAGTGGAGGTGATTTGGGATGAATAATTTGTTGCGAGTAGTATATAGGGGAGTCCGGGGTAGAGTGAGACAAATCTATTTTCTCATAAACTGTAAGCAGGAAAGTGTTGCCCTCTTTTGTGTATAAGAACAACTCGACCCTTATACATAAACCTTCAGCTTGCAGGGTGCATCCGTTTAAGAGTCGATGGAATGTTCTATTCCATAATCGTATGATAGAAGTGCATATCCACAAAAGATGGCTGCAATTTCGTGCCTACGGTTTCTGAGAAAATGGATTTGTCTCACTCTACACCATGTCTCATTGTGCCCCGTTCTCTCTCAAGACAAACATTTGATTAACTGAAGCTAAAGAAGAACCGTATGTACCCAATGGGCGCATGTGAACACAAAAGGCTTGATTTTCCCGGAATTCTACGCGGTTTTGACCGAATTACATGGATTTTCCCGAAATTTAACATTTTCTGCCCGAATTGGGCTTCTGGACTGTGTATGTACATGCTCCGACCTACGTTCAAATTCGACTTAAAGACAGGAACGGACCTCGTTCGTAACCCGGGGCTGCATGTAGTACGGTTTCACACCTTCCCTTAACCTCAGCATGAAAAAGTAAGCTTAACCCTACCTTTCCTTTATTGTCCGGTCGGTCTCTTTTGGACATCTTCAAGTGCCATCGATTGCTCGAGAGCATTTGTCCTTATATTTCTTCATTCGGAGTCTCACTTCCATAATGAGTCAGGATTAGGAGAAACTGAACCAAGTCATATTGTCGGTGATTCAATTGATTCTACTATTAAAAACCGTCAACACGGGTTTCTTCCGTTTTCAAGTGAGTCTGGTTGGCTATGTATGTATATGTCACGCGTACATAAATTTCTCAAAGTTCCCTCTTCAGATATCTTTATCAGGTATTTGATTTGGTTAACCGAGTTTTTGATCAAAAGTATTACCAACTAGCATTCCAAGGAAAATTATGAATCACCGCCACCTGTGTTGGGGGTGATCAATTAAAAAGTTGGAAAAGGGGGGTGATCAATGAATAAGTTACTTCTCTTGCCGTTTGTTGGGCTCTGAAAAAAGGTCTGAATTTTCAAAAAGGAAGCGGGCACAAACTAGTGACCAATTTAGACTTACATTACAACACCTGAATTTTCAGAAAAACAAAAAAAAACATTTTCCCTGCTTATTGAGGTGAGTGTGTGTGCAAAATTTCAAGTTTCTACTATGAACGGTTAGGGCTGGGCGATGTCCGGATACATAGATACATGTGAATGTCAGAACACATGAATAACCTAAACCCAGCAAAAAGAACCAGTGTTATGGGTAGCAGTGATTAATCTAGGAAGTCTAAGTCTGGGGCATTGATGCTTGGACCAGTGTTTCTCGGTCTTGTAAAAAAGGGATAAAAATGAATGCGAAATTTGACACTTTGTTTAATAATCTTTGGCTCTGAACTGGCACCTCACGGTGGGCTAATGGTTAGCTAGCTAATCTTGAAGACCATTACTACTGTGTAGTTCGATCTTCACTAGGTGCCCTACACTTGTTGCCTTGTACCAAAACTAAGGTTAGCCTAGTAAATAGCTTCATAAGAGGTACTGAGTTTCGCAGTTGAACAGAGATTTGAAGTCGAGAGATGATTTCTCTATTTTGTTTTTGCATATTAAATGTTTTTATACCTCTCCTCGAACTGGACATCTATTGTAAAAAACTAAATATACTAAACAATTAGATTTTTGTTTCTATTAGAGTAATATATTTTTCGAATACGTTGCCTAGTCATGTTAAAGATAGCAATAGTCTAGAGAGTTTTAAAATAATTTAGATAATTTTAGAAATTATGGAAAGAGCATAAGCTTATAAGGATATTTTGGGAATCTGTCTGATGAAATTTCAAGAGAATCTGATCTGTATATAGTGTTAAATTGTAAATATTGTTTATATTTATGTGCATTTAATAGTGATTTTGTTAATTTTATATTTGTTTTTAAAGTTGACGTGTAAATATTGTTTATAATTGAAGATGACTGAAGAGTCATAATACAATGATAACAAAAGATAAAAATTGCGGAACGTGAAAAAGCGAAATTGTACGGGAAGACAAAAACTAAACGAAATGAAAAGCAGGACAAGCGAAATTGTGCGGAAAGACAAAAACGAAACGAAGAGCGGGGAAAGCGAAATTGCCTACAAAGACAAAAAGATTTAGGGTTTAGTGGTCATTACGGAGCAGCTTCAAAGCTGTTGATAAAAGACCCCGAAATTGTGTTGTTTTGTTTTTATCTTTTTTCATTAAATTTGATTTTAGAACTTGTCTTTAATATGACCCATGGGCGCAGGAGTTTCAGCTATATAGCACCCAGACTTTGGAATCAATTACCCTATGATATCCGGAACATGCATACATTAGCAAACTTTAAATAAAAGATTTCTTGTTTCGAGACTTTCATAATTATATGAACTCAGCTCTATAGCACCCAGACTTTGCAATCAATTACCCATATGATATCCGGAACATACATACATTAGCAGGCTTTAAATAAAAACGAAAAACTTTCTCGTTTCGAGACTTTTATAATTATATGAACTCAGAAAATAAATACATTTTGTAACTGTAGCTCCTGTCCCGTGTTTTATACAAAAAACTATATTGACAAGTTGCACTTTCTTCTTACACTTCTTTATATGTCTTATATTTGTACTGCAATTGATTGCACATGTTTTCAAGCAAGGGCGCTCTCTATAAATGCATTTATTATTATTATTAAATTAAATTAGATGTGGAAACACCGGCATATTATATCCGACCACACAATTTCTATTTCGACATGAAATACTCATTATTTAGCCATATTAGTCAAAATGTTGGCCGAATAAATTTCATTTCTACCTAAGAATCGAGAAACGCTGGTTTAAAGTGCCTCTCATTTTACTTCACATCTGATGATGATATGACTCCCGCAGGCCTGTCACCCCTCCCGCAATATTTTCCCCACCCCCACTATTTTTGTTGAATCTTGTTTTCTCCCTCGTTTTCGTTTGAGAAAGATTTCAGGATAGCTTGACAAAATGTATATTCTGAGTTAAGCAACTCTGAAACAACTGAAATTACTTATATAGATAAAAGATAAGTGTAAACGTAAGGTGCTTAATCAAGGAAATATCGTATATTTGGCGTTTATATTTTTCTTGAACAAATCTATCGGATAACCGAGTTCATTTCTCTCGATTTATATGTTGTGTTAAAAAGAATTATCTTATCGAGAGTGAGGGGAGGTTCTGATATTTTTAGTTTCACTACGATATGCTGACCTTAGTTTAAAGGGAAAAAATGCAATGATTCGTGTTGTGTATGTTTTGTATCAAAACGTAGTGCTGAAAATGCTATTTACAAGCATTTACAAGGGCCAAAGATCAAAACACCCGTGGGGGGGCTCACAGTGCCCCCAGACACCCCCAGCTGATTTACTCTCGTACTTCGTACACACAAATGATATCTCCCACATTTACTTTGGCATGTTTGGTGTTATGAGCGCCAACTTTACCGTGATGGCAGAAACAGCCATATTGGATTAATCGTTAATAAATAATTATTTTGACAAAAACAGACGATAGGCATATATTTTGGGGTGTATTTTCTATGGCTTTGAACTTGACACATAGACATATCTTATTTACACCAACAGTTTATCTTTATTTATCTGTGCCAGGCTAAACTATGTTTAGTAAATAACTATTACTCATCTCCATTGTTAATTTCTGAGTAGAATTTTGTTCATCTTATTTCTAGTCGTTTTTCATCGCAGCTACTGAGACCGCCAGTCTACGGCCATCGGTAAACAACGCAGATCGTTCATAAAGAATACATTCTTGGTGAAAAGCAACTAAATATAAGATGATATGACTGTGCGTATATCGTGTTACAGATCTGCCAAGTCTCCCGCATTATAAGGATAGGGTTGAGATGTCGAAAATGGCCTAAACAGTCGTAACATGTACATCAGAAGGCATGCACAAGACGGAACTACGTTCATAAAAATAAGTTGTTTTTTTTTTAATTTTGAAATTTTAGAATTTTAATATTTATAACGTCTAGAACACTGAAATTGAAAATATTTTTCATTTTCATAGTTTTCTAAATAGTTCTAAATTTAAGATGAAAGAAATATTAGACAGAAATTAATAATGATTGACAATGCTTCATCTGATAATAAAAATTCAAGATACGTAATATTACTATTACTCATCGCCAGTCGTGCGCATACGGCTTATAGTGGCTGTTTATTTTAGAAAGGACAAATTCCGTCTGCCATATATTTATTTTAGGTATATATACTAAGCTTAGCTTAGTACAGTACAAGGCTAAATGGGAGGGGTGGGGTAGAAGGTTAGGAAGATTCTTACGCCAAATACGCTAAATATAGAGGACCAACCGGTCTAGAAAATCGGCATTCGAAATCCTGATTTTTACCTGGATTTGAAAACCTACCTCTGGCACTAGTAGGAAATACGTAATTATTTCAGCTTCGAAAGCAAGCCCCTAAGCTTGGGATCGAACCCACTACACCAGTAATGGTCTGTGAGACTAGCTTGCCAGATATTGCTCCACGGCGAGGTTGCATTAGAATACTTTCAAACAATAAGTATTTGCTATTAATTGTCTCTTGCTTTGGAATCTCGTCAATCCTCCGCGTGGATTCTTGATCATACACGGATTCTGATTACCATAATATAACACGCACTTTTTAAAAATCAAATGTAGCACTTTTAAAGGTAATTGCGCGTTATACACAAAGGTTAAATTGTTGGCCGCACACGAAGCCAGCATTCGTCACGTTACGATCGCAACGGAATTTTCTGAAAGTGAAGATGATAGTCTTGAATTTTCAGAATTTGAAGATGATAGTCTTGAATTTTCAGAATTTGAAGACGATAGTCATGAATTTTCAGAATTTGAAGATTCCAATAACAGAATAACCTTTTCCGAAGCTGTTGAATAAGTTACAATAACATAAGTAGGAATTACTTACGTTATTGTTTTCTTTGTGATTTAAATTCCATAACTTTTTGTATTCTTCTGTTAAAACGTTTGAAGTATTTCACTTTTAGAAACCGTCAACCAAAACTGTCACCAACACTTTCAAAATAGGTTTCTTCAGTTTTCAAGTCGATCCGGCTGACTGACTGGCTATGTATGTATGTACTATGTATGTACAGACCGCACCAATGGGACTAGAGGGCTGACATTTTCAACATTTACTCCTTATTATGTTTAGGAAAAATCTTTTTTAACCACCCCTCAAGTAGGTTTTTAGTGGGGGTTCAATTTACAATGTAAGTTTATGCTAAATTGATCCCTATTCCGTCTGTATTTGTACCCGCTTGTATTTTAAAAATTCGGACCATTTAGTGATCTAACAAAAGGTGGGAGAAGTATCTTATTCGTTGATCACCCCAAACACGGCATGCTGCCAAAAGATGAACTTTAGCTTAAAAATTAGAGTGAGCGTTATACTGCGTAAAACACAGTACAGGAATATCTTGAATGGTACGGGTTTTGATGTAGTACGGTTACGGAATTGCCGTACAAATTAATGTAACTAAGTATAAACTGGATAAAAAAGACGCATTGAATTTATAAGATCTTGAACAGTGCGGTTTTGAACAGTACGGGAAATTCTAGAACGAATTAACCGCACTAACCAAGGTATACCTGTATATCGTGGGAGAAACATTTTTTTCTCATGTCCCGTCGTGACATGTCAGTGACTAGTCCAAACGATCAATGAATAAATGGATCGCAGTGAGATTTCAGATTACATATTTTCCCCATTAGCAAAGCAAAGCTGCATCCCACGTCGCATGACACATGAAGTCAGTGACGGACTGGCCCACCGGGAAACCGGAAAATCACCCAGTGGGCCCCTTTTAGTTGGGCCTTTCTTTGATGGTAGAACTGTTTGTTTTATGATTAAGATTTTAATTGGTATGGTATCTAAATCATTTAACATTAATAAATAAGATATCGAAGAAATGTAAGATTTTGATTTGCCTACTTAAAACCATTGTTTTTATTTGATTCTTTTGCCAATTATTTGGATTAGGTCGGCTCGTTTACATATTTTCCCGTTAGAAGTTTTAGGCCAGTGGTTCCCAACCTTTTCGAGTCATTCCCCACTTTTGTCAATAAGATTACTAGTATTCCCTCTCCATTTATTAAGTTGCAACAAAGAATAATTTCAGATAATAACTTTATTTTACGTATAATTAGACAGCTTCATACTAAGAATTAGTTTAATATTATAATTGTACAGCTGCTGCTGTGTATTTGTAACCCAAAGAAAGCAAGCGAAAATAATTAGAACACATCATTTGAAATTCCAACGTATTACAAAGAAAATAGGAATTCTTCTATTGTAACTGATATATACATAAATGTGATCTCTGTTCTCGTTTATTTTTTATTTTTAAAAATTTCTTTTTTAATAGTTCTTTGATTTGTATGTCTATTAGTGAGAGAGCACATCATTCTCAACTTGGGGCTTATTTCGAGCCTTCGACTTGATAGATAGAAGTGCAGAAAACCTCTAGCCTGGACTTTTATTTTTACCTAATAGCTTTATTCCACCCTTGGACTAGCCACTCCTTCCCATACTTGCGAATGTTCTTCGAGACTAGCTTGTAAACCATCACACTACAGCAGACATTTGATATATTAACTAAGCTCTGTTCAGTCTGGCACAGGGTACAGTAGTTGAGTACTCTATGGAGATTGAAATCTTTACCAAAGTTAGACTAATTTTATAGCCATCGGGTCACGGTAGGTACGCAAACTGACTGGCTATATTTGCTGTATCTGTTCAAACATTGAATGTACCTTTGACATCTGCTTACAATCTCTACATGAGTCTAGTGTTTACTCTCTCTCTCTCTCTCTCTCTCTCTCTCTCTCTCTCTCTGAATATATATGAATGTGTGTATGACATGGTGTGAGCACCCTTCATCCAAAAATTACCCAAACATGTGTCGTTCGTGGAAAAGGCAGAAAAACCGACAAAGCGGGGAGAAGATGCTGACAAATGATGTTGGTGTATGTTTGTGTACACACATGCACGCGCGTGCACGCGCGTGTGTGTGTGTCAAATGTAAAGACAACACACGTTGTGTTTAAAGGATAAACAAAGGCGATGTAGACTTTTGGGGAACAAACATTATAAGAATATCTACTTATACACGTATATAGATTTGGATACAACCGAAATGTAGCACCGCTCGAGGAGGATGAGAACAAAGGAGTCCGTTTTTTTCCCAGAGTCTTTGAGACAAGTATCTACTTGTTCTTTGTGGAAAGGGAATGAAGAAACACTTACTACGTTTAACACCGCTTCATTGTGTGTGGGTGTATGCGACCCAAGCTTTAGTTTTTCTTTTCTTCAAAACAGCTTGCCTCTTTACACAACTGAACCCTATCAGTTTAGTGCCTTGGTGGGATGAAAGGATGACACGTCTTCTCATGGAGGATGTGGGAGTAGCATTCTTAGACTGTCAGCGTCCTACCGGCCTGCGGGCGAACAGAACTACTTGTTTGCTCTGAATTCTGGCTGCTACTGAATAATATCCTCGGCCTTTTAAAATTCGGGAAAGTCCGACGCCGGTCCTTTAGCCTTTTCATTGATTGGTTCCACTTCCGGTGACTCAGCACACGATGGTCAATTACCGTGCGCTACACACCTTTAAGTCCGTAACGGGGTTTTTTCCCACCCGAGTCCTACTTTTTGAACTCGGAATGAATGTATGAGGAATTTTTTTTAAATACGAAAAAATTACTATGCCTCTTGTAAAACAAACAAAAAGAAATACCAGGTGACCTGGTTTGGGGAGTTACTTTTTTGAAAGGGTCAGTGTATGGGTTTTGA
>VCCN01005228.1:310785-324026 GCA_006491835.1 Architeuthis dux | reverse complement strand
ATATCCATGCTTAGATGAAAATCTTGACTCACAACGCCTCTGAGAACAGAACAGAAACGAATTACTATTCCGTACAGAAACGAATTACTATTCCGTACAGACAGCAAAAGTACATTATTCTATGAATTCCCTTTCAGAACAATGGAAAGCATTTGTAACTTAGGCAAAAAAATCGATACGGCCGATAAATATTGATAACCAAGCTAATACTGGCTTCCCGCCGTTTGCCATTTCACCCCAGAGAATATCTGACGATGATGCAAGCTAAATTTGACCGGCCTTGGGCCTGAAGTAGTCATGTATTATATATCCTTCCTGTGACAACGGTAGGTATTTGAGTCCAGTTAAAAACTAATGCTTATTTTCTAGGAATACAGGCCATCCCTAATTAGAAGATTGGCGCGGCACAATCTTTCTCACCCCATTTCTCCCGATTTGGTATTGTGTCATACTAAGTTGAGCTTAGTGAATATCAAGAATATGCCAGCTAAAGAACTGTCACTTAAAATACAAGATAGTAAGCTACCTCAATGCAGTTCGTCTTTGTTCTTAGTTGTTGGTGTGCGAGTGCAAGCGAAAACAACGCCTTTCATTCCCTTGGCGCTACACTATCTTCTCAAAACTATCTTCCTGTTTAGCTTTATGTCATACCTACAATGAGGTGTTTTTTCTGTAAAACATTTATATTTTTTTGTATAGAAGGTAAACCCACACTGTGAGAAAACATGACCAAGAACTGCGTGTACAACATTCCATGCAGTTGTAGTAGGGAGTACAAGGGTGAGACCGGTTGCTCCCTAAAAATAGGACTTACGAAACATCTAAAAGCTGTAATCACTGTTTAAAAATTTTAATCGGGTATGGCTGATCATGTGTGGAGGGAGGAGACTATATAATTAAGTCAAAATAATAGAAGATGCAGCAATCGAGAATAAGGCGATTGAAGGAGTCCGCACTCATCCTATCTTCAAATCATTCGATCAACAAACCAAATATAAACATTAATAGTCAAACTCTGCTCCTACTTCTACTTCCTTGCGTAATTCTACTATAAATTTTGGAGATATGTAAGACTTGTCAGTTTAGTGCAGGTGGTAACACATCAGGCTAGAAATCACCTGATCGCGGGTTCAAATCTTGGTAGTGAAATGCTGATATTATATGTCAGTTTACTCTCCTATTTTTGGTGAGGATTATTCAGGGACCTAACTACGACGTTAACTGTGGAGTGCATGTATTAAATAAAAAATTATAGAAATATATTTTTTCCATATTTATTTATTAGAATGAAATAAGCCAAATTTTCATTAACTTCTAAGACTTTTCAATTTAGCTCAGTCAGTAAGACACCAGCCTAGTAATCACAAGGTCGTGAGTTCAAATCTTGTTAGTGGAATGGGGATTTTACAAATCGGTTTACACCTCTAATTTTGGTTAGGGTTCTTGTTCTTGTTCCTGTTACACAGGAAAGTTAAGTCAACTCTGACTTTGTCCTGGAGTTTGACAAACAAGAACAAACGTTGAATTTGAGGTTTAAAAAACTGACCACCAAAAACGGAACTGCTGGTAATATTTACTTAGTTCAGCAGTGTTCACTGGTCTAATGCGTAAGTCAGAGAAAGACATTTCCAACGACACGAAGATAGAGTCACGGGATTTAATTTGTATGGGGAGAAGTTCGACATTTTAAAATACCACAGACATCCGAGGAAAGCTGGAGGGTATGGCGGCTAAATACATTTTTAAAATAGCAATAAAGACGAATGAAGTCCGAATGAACTATAACATAACGATAACGCCTCGTCGAAAAAGTCGGACATACAAATCTATAGTCGTTTATTAGAATTTTCTTTTATAGAATATGAAGAACGAAAACTATATCAGTGAAAGACAAGTTAAAGGTCGTCCCGAATTCACGCCAAGCCAGTGGCTTCGCGGCCATCTTTATAAATAAAATGTTACAAACTCGATTAAACACTATTAAATTATGCTCATCCAATAAGCAAATTTTATTGGATGTTATTGTCTCGATGAAATCTTTCATCGGTGCTGGAGGCTAGGGAAATCGACGTAGAGATTTTTATTAAAATAATAAGATGAATAAACTAAGATATCTGCAGGGTAGAAAGTCTGTAAGTATATTGGATTCAGAAATATATCAACGAAAAGAACATAGTTTACACTGAAGCAAAAGTGATACACATATAAATAATATCCAGATCTGATTCCATTTGATGCAATTCGTCTTGTTGCTCTCTGTAGTCGATCGTTAATGCGAGTTCGAGATGAAAATTGTTAGATTCTTTATACTTTAATCTTTATTATTATTGGATGAAGTATTGTAATACAGTATTTCTATTAAATTTGACTAGTTCTTACCTTCATCCTAACTAAATTTAACAAAAAATACTGTATTACAATACTTCATCCAATAATAATAAAGATTGATTTATAAAACGACTACTAGGTCTCATATGTAAAACAACATAAATATGGCGCAGAGTCGGTTGTAGAGAGTGAGTATATAAGTGTAAATCAGCTTCCGCTAATCATGAAGTCTGCGTGGCCGATTGGTAAAAGCAGCCAGGTGTAAACTAGACTCCCTTTGGCAATGAGGGTGCGAGTTCGATTCTCACCGAAGGCTTACTCTTTATTTCCGATTGCGCTGTTATTCGTTGCCATATAAGCAGTGGCCCGAATTAATAAGTTCTTCATACTTATTGCTCTTCAAGCCTATTATCCTCCACATATATAAAACGCAATGTGTATCAATATATATGTATTTTTTGTATGTAACACTTTTCAATAGACAGTGTTCATATGCAGAGTGCACTGATACTCCGATCCTAGACAGAAGTGCCGATCCATAGGTAAATGATCTCGTAATTTTTGACGGGTACTCTGCAAGTAGTAAATATTTAGTGAGTTGAGTCTAGTCTAGCTATTCAGTAAACTTAGCTTTATCTGGTCCAATACCACAAGTGTAGGTGACTCAGTGAAAACCAAACTACACAGTAGTAATGATTCGCGAGACTAGCTTGCTATCGACTACTCACGGCGAGGCTCCCTGAATTTAATCTCGGACAAAGCCACTAGAGGGGTGCTATCAGCGAGTTACGAACTCACTTGCAATGGCATGCGATAACAGCTTTGTATTGCATTACAAAAACATTCTTTATACGGGTTACGGTACTTTCGTCTACATCTCCAAAAGTTTTCAATGAATTACAATGACATTTTGTCGAATGGTGGGCCATTGGCCAAGCAAGAATTAATGAAATTTTGGGGCATTTTTCGATTGAGTGGAAAGGAATTCCAGGATCCGCCACAAAGTTTTATAAAAAAATATATCTCAATCGAAAAAATCCCTGGATCCACTCCAAAATTCCATCAATTCTTACTTAGCCCATGGCCAACCATTCGATAAAATATCATTGAAATCCATTGAGAACTTATGGAGATATTGTTGGGACAAAGGTGATTTTAGACCAAAGTAATTTAGACAAAAGTGATATATGCAAAAGTGATGTAGACGAAAGTGATGTACCATCTTTATACATACTATTATTGATATTGTTATTTACTTAGCTTATATTAGTCCTGGCACAAGGTCATAGAAGTGAGACACCCCATGAGGATCGCATTCACTACATTTGCTATTTGGCCTGCAACATGAACACTCTAATCATTACATTACGGTAGGCGCCCGTTATTGTGGTATATATGTTCGACTAAAGCTACTTTGTTACATTAAGGCCACATGGGAGGTCTGTCCGCAAAGTATCCTACCATTTCTAATATATCGAGAACCGGTAGCGCAGCCTTGATGTAACTTTGCAATCAAATAGAAGATACCTTACTGCGCATACGTGAACTTCTCCCCTGAAGTTACTCTGTCGGCAGTGAGACAATATCGAGTAATCCTGTGTACTGTGTGATTGTTTCATCCACCATGACCGAGCGAGTCATTCTGCACGTCTATCTTATGCAGGGAGTTTAGGCAAAACATTGTATCGCTCATGTCTATCACCCCCCCCACACACACACACACACACACGCAGTCTAGATATGACACCCTGCCACTTTTGATTTTTCCTAAAGAGATTTCAAACTGTGGACGAGATTAAGGAGAATGCGACGAGTCAGCTGATGGCGATCCCCGAAAGAGGACTGTTTTGAAAAGTGGAAAAGATGCTCTGTGGTCTCAAGGGGATAATCTTGAAGAGAACTAAGGCGCCATTCCCCTATTATTGCGAAGATAATTCGCTAATGTAATATGCTTGATCCTCACTGAGTGCACCACTCTTGTGGCCCTGTGTCAGACTAAGCTAAGTAAAAAATATGCCTATACATACGCTAAAAGAGTGACATACTGAACCATACTAAGCTAAGCTTAATAAATGTCTATAGAAATTGATGCCTCGCCGTAAAGCAAGATAGTCTCACAGACCCCTACAGTTGTAATAAGCCCGATCCCCACTAGGTGCTCTATGCTTGTGGCCCTGTGCCAGTCTAACCCTGAGCGAATTCTGTAGTTAACGTCGTTACGGCCAAATTGTGTTGGACCACACCAGTTCTCGTAAGATCACGAAAGTTAAGCAACGTTGGGCCTGGTCAGTATCTAGATGGGTGACCGTCTGGGGATACTGGGGAAGCAGCAGCTGGGGATCATGTAGAGAGACTCCTGTGGCGATCCCGTTAATCGTCCTAAGGAGGAGACCGATATCTACACTATGCCCAATAACGCAAGCCAAATGGCCCCACCGAATCATCACGCTCGCCTGGCTGCGATCGACAAAATAAATGAATGAATGTATTCAACGTAGACCCTCAAATATCTTTCCGTTCGATCTGGAACAAAATACAAGCATAGCAGAACAACAACTGCCCAGAAGATTGCTTGTAAAATCTGCAATACTCAAAAGGGAAGAATATTATCAATTGATTTAATGCCTTCATCATAATGTCGAAGGCGAGCATTGCCACACTGTTCGGCTTCCGAGGCGCCATCCATGGGAGATTATTACGTGAGAAGAGCGCCTTTAAGAACAGGAAGTAAACAATTAGGGGGAACCCATTGGGGACAAATATTAATTGCTTTCTTTATTAATCATGTGCTGGAAATGAAACAAACATGGACCAGCGACAAACAACAGCGAAAGACGAACGAAAGATGGTTCGGTAGTGAGAAAAGTAGATACACAGCTGAGAGAGTCTATTACAGTGGTTCCCAACCGAGGGGAATTTCACCCAGGGGAGGATTTGAGTAGTCCAGGGTGGGCGGATAAAGCTAATAGGTAAAAATAAAAGTCCAGTCTAGAAATAGAGTTTTCGCACTTCTATCTATCAAGTCGAAGGCTCGAAATAAGCTCCAAGTTGAGAATGATTTAAGATGTGCCCTCTCTCACTAATAGACTCACAAATCGAAGAACTAGTAGCAACAACAAAAAACAAGAACAGAGATCACATTGATATGTATATCAGTTACGATAGCAGAATTCTTATTTTTTTGTAATAAATTGGAATTTCAAATGATGTGTTCGAATTATTTTTGCTTGCTTTCTTTGAGTAACAAATACACAGCAGCAACTGTACAATTATAAAATTAAACTAATTCTTAGTCTAAAGCTGTTTAATTATACATAAAATGAAGTTATTATTTGAAATTATTCTTTGTTGCAACTTAATAAATGGAAGAGGGGGATACTAGTAATTTTATTGACAAAAGTGGGTAATGACTCGAAAACGTTGGGAACCACTGGTCTATTAAGTGTGGCTCAAATCCGAAAATCAAAAAGACGTTTAAATAGTCATTTCGAACCGGTTCTTGAGATTAGAAAAGTGAACCAGAAACCAGATGACTGGGGGTTCTATTCAAATACAAAAGTAAAATCTTTAGTTTAAGAAGTTATTGCTTTTCAGCCATTTTGAATATCTTGAGAATTGGTTGTGAGGTCTTGAGGTAACTTAGCAACCAATCAGAAGGTATCTTACTGCGCATGATTGGACATACACACTCCTCTATGGTGACTCAGTCGGCAGTGATACGTCATTATTAAGTACGCTTGTGTACTGTTTGAGCGTCGCATTAAAAATGACAGAGCACGTCTCTTGAAGTTATTTTTTATTTTGACGAAATATCGCATCACTCAGGTCTGTCAGCATCCCCCATCTCTAGATCTGGCTCCCTGTGACTTCCAGCTTTTACCAAAGACATTTCAGACCGTGGACGAGATTAAGGAGAACGCGACGAGGCAGCTGATGGCGGCCCCGAAAGAGAACTTTGCAAACTGTTTTGAACAATGGAAATGACACTGGGTTAAGTGTGTAGCCTCTCAAGGGGGGTACTTCGAAGAGGACTTAGGCCCCATTGCCTAAGTAGGCTATTTGTTTTGTTAATTCTATACAGTTGGATATTTTCCGGACAGACCTCGTTTATGCTCTAAATGTCCATGGCAATCAAATTTATATTTCTTTAACTAAATTCCCATTACCCACACCGCTCTAATCTAATCATTCTCTCTCTGGTATTGAATGTAATGTTTTTCGTTCGGTTTTTACATTTCTGGGTTTTTCTTTTTAAAAGAAAGAATTATATGAGATTTCTGGATCGGTAACATTCCAATTAATAAATCCATTTGACGAGAAAGAATCCGGATCAGCTTTTATTAACTGAAAGAATTAGTATCGGCTGTTTTTTTCCATTTAATTCGCTCGCAAGTTGCATAGCTACAAGACTGGAGGGATTTGAAGATGAAATTATAACTGTGTTATCAGTGATTAAAAAAAGGGTTGTGAAATTAATGTCGGAGACGATGATTGAGAAATATCCGTAATTTTTAGATTGATTAAAATGGAAATAATTAAAGAATATGAAATACAGGTCTGGTTAGTCGTTCAATAGAAGCCGTCACGCGAGCAACGTCTTTTGGCAGCATGCCGTGTTGGGGGTGATCAATTAAAACATTGGGGAAAGGGGTTATCAAGGAATAAGCCTTTTGTAAATGAATCCCCATCTAAAAACCTCTTTAGCAGAGGGCGAATTTCTAGACATAATAAGGAGTAAATGTTGAAATTCTCAGCTCTCTAGCTCCATTGGTGCGGCCTGTACGCGTGATACATACATAGCCAGTCAGCCAGTCAGCCAGACCAACTTAAAAACTGAAGAAACCTACAGTATCGCCCATAAAAAGTACACCTCTACCACTTTTTAATAGAAAGTTAATTGTCTTCTAAACCAAACAAAGCAGGATTTTATTATTTCTAGTGGAACATTACACAATCAAAACGGATACTATCAGGTATTACTTATGACCAAACTCTACAGCATTGAAGCTCTGTTGCCAAACATATTTTTCGTAGTGTCGTACTCGTCTTTGGACGACAACATATTCATATGTTTGGCAACAGTTTCAGTGTTGTAGAGTTTGGTCATGAATAATGCTTGATAATATGTTTTTATTGTGTAATGTTCCACTAGAAATAATAAAATCCTACTATGTTTGGTTTAGAAGAAAATTGACTTTCTATAACATAGTGGTAGGGGTGCACTTATTTATTGGCGACACTGTATTTTGCCAGTTTTTGTGACAGTTTTGGTTGACGGTTTCTAAGTACACCCTACCACTTTTTAATAGAAAGTTAATTGTCTTCTAAACCAAACATAGCAGGATTTTATTATTTCTAGTGGAACATTACACAATCAAAACGGATACTATCATGTATTTTTGGCAACAGTTCCAATGCTGTAGAGTTTGGTCATAAATAATTCTTGATAATATGTTTTTATTGTGTAATGTTCGACTAGAAATAATAAAATCCTGCTCAGTTTGGTTTAGAATAAAATTAACTTTCTATAACATAGTGGTAGGGGTGCACTTATTTATGGGCGACACTGTATTTTGCCAGTTTTTGTGACAGTTTTGATTGACGGTTTCTAAAGATCTTTAGACAATTAGAGCAATAAACGCATTTCTGGTTGACGACTAGATGAAATGTAACGCAAGGAATTCGGTGGTGAAGAAAAATCATTTCTAAAAGGTTAAGTTAGAGAAGTAAGATAACATATGCCTTTTATATGTGAAAGATGCAGCCTTGGTTTCTACGAGGGTGGAGCGATAAGTCCGTAACCTAACATATGATTATTAGCTGAATTTTGAACTGAATCCATCACTGTATAATGTTCAATCTATGTGATTAATATTCACCATTGAATTAAGCGCATTAACTGAGAAGGGATTATGTTGAAAAATATTTCTCGTGTAAAATAAATGTTTTTTCATCCTTAGGTTACTGATTTGTTGATGTACCCACGTAACTATAAAGGTTGTAATTGAATCAGAAATCACGCAAAGAAAAAACAAGAAAAAGAACCTGCGACGTTGTTTACACAATTTTTGATAGCATCTGGCAACATTTGTTTCTGTAATACAATTATTTATTTCCAATTGATATAAAAGAAAGAATTATGTAAAGTTGTTAAGAGATTAAAAATAGATTCTCTGAAAATGGACACTGATTGGTTTTCTCGAGCCTTGCTACATTTTCGTTTGTATCTAAGAAGTGTATCTATGTGTGTTCCCCATAAGTTGTAGGTAATTAACTCTACGCTTACAATATGAGATGTAAAAGAATTGATTAGCTTCTTAAAATGCGAACGCCTTTTCTTAAACATCACATTATTTTATTTTGTGAATCGATTTAGAAAAAAGAATGATATGACGTAGTGTGACGTAAAAAAGAGAAAGAAATTCCTATTTCTTCGTCTACTCTCTCTATCCTTTCTTATGAACGCTATGAACCGATTCAAATTTGTTCTGAACGAAAAACCTTTTGCCATTCATAGAACTGTCGACTTTCGTCGTAGTTAAAAATGCATGATTTAGTTTTAAGAAATAGTTCATCCATTTACGAAATTAAAAACATTTGATGAACTAACCGTGTTATCCTTAATTTTGAAGAATTTAATGAAAATCTATATTCGCTGAGAAGAATATTCCTCTTCTTTTGACATGAGGTTCTTCTCTGTCGGGATCTATTAACCCTTTTATTGCGATAGGAGCAGTTCAGTCTCCGTGTTCTAAGTTCCGTGGTTATTTTGATCACACAAGGTGGCGCAAAATAAGTTGAACAGTTTCTTTTCTCTGTAAACAATGGACCCTTCCACTTGAAGTTACGAACAGAGAAACATAGAAACAAACAGAAAAAGTCGTCTGTAATTTTAAGTGGAAGGGTCGATTGTGACTGTTGAAAATTTCCCGCCGTTGAGCCACAGAACTGCAATGACGGGAATTTCAGTCATCCGCAGTTGAGAGGTTCATTTTTACATTTCTTCTTGTTAATACTCTGGCACTGGAAAGAACAAGCATTAATGGATGAATATATTTCATATTTTTCTAAAATTAACTTTGACAGATATTTCCTTTGTCAGACTCCAATCCAAGACTGGAGTTGACTTTACTTTCCTATATAACAAGAACAAGAACAATCCTCACCAAAAATAGCGGAGTAAACTGACTAAAATTCCCCTAACAAAATTTGAACTCACGACCTTGTGATTGCTAGGCTGGTGTCTTACTGTTTGAAAAGTCTTAGATATTAATGAAAATTTATCATACAGACACGCATTGGCTTATTTCATTCTAATAAATAAATATAGAAAAACACATATATTTCTATAATTTATTTAATACAGGCACTCTCCAGTTAACGTCGTAGTTAGGTCCCCGAATAACCCTCACCAAAATTAGGAGAGTAAACTGATATATAGAATCAGCATTTCACTACCGAGATTTGAACTCTCGATCAGGTGATTTCTAGCCTGATGTGTTACCACTTGCGCTAAACTGACAAGATTTATATTAGAATTACGCAAGGAAGTAGAAGTAGGAGCAGAGTTTGACATTGGAGCAGCCAGGCTTGTTATTAGTAACTCTCATATGCTATTAATGTTTATGTTTGGTTTGCTGATCGAATGCTATGAGGATAGGATGAGTGCGGACTCATTCAATCGCCTTATTCTCGATTGCTGCATCTTCTATTATTTTGTCTTAATTCCATATAGTTTGGTGGAATATCCCCTCCAGCCACACATTATCAGCCATACCCGATTTAAATTTTTAAACAGTGATTACAGCTTTTAGATGTTCCGTAAGTCCTATTTTTAGGGAGCAACCGGTCTCACCCTAGTACTCCCTATTAAAACTGCATGGAATGTTGTACACGCAGTTCTTGGTCATGTTTTCTCCCAGTGCGGCTTTACCTTCTAATAAAAAAAGAATATAAATGGTTTACATCAAAAACACCTCTTGATCGGTTGCTTTTGCTTGTTCATTGTTCATTCAGAGTTTGACCCTTGAGCAGCCAAGCTTGTCTTCTTTATTGTTGCATTTTATCACAACGCCCAGGTTGTTACATCCTATGATTGCTGAAGTAAACAGCGTGGATTGGAAATCTTCAACAGTCATACATTATAATTATTATTAAATCAAAATTCGCATAGCATGAAAGACTGAAAATGTTCACCGTTTACCAGCAATAACACAGATAATCAAATTAATCATATTGGAAACAGGTCTGGTTAGTCACTGTAGTAAGACCTGAGTATCTTCATAGGTTATCGATCGCATCGTTGTACGTTGGACAATTAACAATATATTCATACACAGAGGGAGCAATATAATTAACGAGTAGGCTCCACTCATCAGGGGAATGTTCAATGGCCCGAAGAAAATTACAAAATGTTGCATAACAATGGTCCAGTCTTTCGTGGCAGAGCTCGAGCTGAGGCTGGTTCCAAATCTCTCTGGTCGCAAGAATGTGTCAGTGTTTTAGCAGTTATGCTTTGTTGAATTAATTTCGGAACTCATATGTCAAAACTCAGGTTTTACTACAATTTATTCAACAAACAATACAGGGAAGAGAAAGTAAAGATAGAATAGAATAGAATAATGGCCACTCACAGGACTGACGGCGCCATATTGGAACATACGAAAATGCCAAGGAAAGTTGCTACCTTTATACTTACGAAACAAAAGGAGGGGGGTAAGCATAATCGCTACAGTCACTCAATAGAAACCGTCACGTGACCAAGGTATGTTGGCAGCATTCCGCGTTGGGTTTGATCAATTACAAAATTGGAAGAAGGGGTGATCAATGAATAAGTTAATTATCTCGACTTTTGTTGGGCAGTGATCACTGAAAAGTCCAACATTTTAAAACAAAACAACAAACTAGCGTGAATCCTGCCGGACGCAAACTGAGGGACCGATTTAGCATATATTAACTTACATTGAACCCTTCAATAAAAACATATTTAGTATAGGATAATAAAAAAAGATGTTTTTTCTAGACATAATAAGGTGTAAATGTTTAAATGTTCAGCCCTCTAGCTCCATTGGTGTGGCCTGTACGCATGATACATACATACATAGATAGCTCGCTAACAAATCAGACCAACTTAAAAAACTGAAGAAACCTATGTTGACAGTTTTGCTTGACGGTTTCTAATTGGTTTAAAAATGAAAATCAAATTGATTTCGAACGAGTAATCACATAATCTCAACCTTTCTTAACGGAATAAAAAAGAATCTTCGTTCGTTCTTTCTTTCCTACACTCATTCATTTTCTTAATTGTGCCCCTTCTTTTTTCATTTGTTTTTTGTTTCTCTTTTTCATTTATTCTTTCTTTATTTCGTGCCTTCTTTCTTTTCCTTTCTTTCTTCCTTTCTTTTACTTGCTGAATCCTGAATGTTCTTCCTTTCTTCTTTCTTCATTTTTTCGTTTTCCTTCCTCCCCGTTTCATTGTTTTCTTCCCTGTTTCCGCTCCTTTCAATTTCCCTCTCGTTTACTCCCTCCATCAACTTTCCTAATTTAATCTCCTTATTAATTACAACGTTCTAACATCATCCAAGGACGCCATATTTTTTTTTATCCCTTTCCCGCCCTTTCCTACTATTTCAAGCAGCGACGCCATGTCTTTCTTTGTTTTATTTTTTCTCTCTAATATCTTTAATCTATTCTCTCGTATTCATCGTTTCCCTATGAGAAAAGGATTGTATTGCGCTTCGTGCAGCCGAACGCGTTTGAAACGATCATTATCGCCGTGCGAATAACTGTATCACCGTCTGCACGGTATCCGTTATTTAAAAAGAGACACAATAAAAGAAAGAGGGGGGGGTCGAAGAAGAACAAGAAGAACAAGAAGGACAAGAAGAACAAGAACAAGAATTTAGAAATAAAAAGAATGGATTCGGTGCAAATAACAGGAAAGAGCAACGGAGTGAGAAGAGAAGGAATCGTTGATCGGAAGGGAAAGGGACAGATAGAAAAACAGAGAGAGGGGGTGAATTAGAAGAATGGGTAAAAAGGTAACTAGTAAAGAGAGGGGTGTAGTAGAGAGATACATAGTAAAATGCAAAGAGGGAGAGTGAGAAAAGAAGAACGAAAATAAAGAGATGGTTAGTCACTCAATAGAAACCGTCATGCGACTAATGTCTTTTAGCAGCATGTCGTGTTGGGGGTGATCAATTAAAACAAATTGAGAAAGGGGTGATCAATGAATAAATTACTCTCGCCTTTTGTTGTGCAGTGATCAATAAAAAAGGTCCAAATTTAAAAAAAACAAACAAACGTGAATGCTGCTGGGCATGAACTAAGGGACCGATTTAGCATAGACTTTCATTGCAAATTGAACACTTCACTAAAAACCTATTTAAAGAGGAGATTTTAGAAAAACATAACCGTTTTTTCTAGACATAATAAGGAGTAAATGTTTGAATATTCAGCCCTATATCTCCATTGGTGCGGTCTGTGCACGTTATGCATGCATACATACATATTACATACATACATACATACATACATACATACATACATACATACATAGGTGCATAGCCAGCCAGCCAGACCAGCTTAAAAACTAAAGAAAGCTATGTTGACAGTTTTGATGACAGTTTTGGTTGACGGTTTCTAGCTTAGAGAACGTTGGAATAAAGTGAAGGGTTCGAAAAGAAAGGATAAAGAGAGTGTACTTCAATGACTGGGAGGGAGGGAGAGAATCTGATGAGGAGAGTAAAACAAATCCAGAAAGAGAGAAGGAAGGAAAGAAACAGAGGTTATGTGAAAAAGAGCGAAAGAACGTAATATAAGGATGATGCATATTAAATTGGTGAGAACGTGTGAACGACTGAGAGAGTTAAAGAAGAGATAGACAGAGAGAGAGAGAGAGAGAGAGAGAGAGA
>VCCN01005228.1:298667-309529 GCA_006491835.1 Architeuthis dux | reverse complement strand
ATATATATATATATATGTAATGATAATGGCTTAATCTGTGTTTTTATTGCTAAATACATCAATATGACCGTTGCCTAATGATTAAAACAACATTTATTTTACACAAGAAACATGTATTTTTCAACATAAACTCCTCCCTTGTGAATGCCCTAAATCCAGTAGTCGATATCACATAGATTCAAAATTATACTGCGAAAGTCTCAGATCAAAATACTGATAATAACTACGTGTCAGGCTACAGAATTATTAATCCACCCTCGTATCTATCTATCAATGTACACATCTATGTATGTATATATACGATATGTATGCACACGTATACAGAGACACATACACATAGGCACACACACATATATATATATATGTGTGAGAATCAATTTTAATGGTTCATTACAAGCGGTACTGCTGGTTTCATATATAGATTTTCATAATGAACATTTGAGTGTTATTTCCCCATCTAGTGTGTTGTTGTTTTCTAAATGGCTAGTTGATTCGTCCAATGAGCTCTCTTTGGATCATAACTAAGGTCTACGAGGATATTGATACATAAGTGTATCAGACATCCAATATTATATATATATATATAATGTTGGATGTATGATACAATACAAATATATATATATTTAGGCACAAACGCGCACACACATGCAAATATATATCAGAAAAATAATACGTGTGTGCATACAACACATGTCTCTCTTTGACAAGTACGCCTAACTGTGAGTGTATACACACATATATTTATCCACAGCGGCTACAGGAGAAGGTTTGGCAATCGATTGGAGATCCGGTTTTCCGGTGTTGTTTCTTCTCCTCAGTTGTATCCCTATGGTTTACTTCAAAAAAGGAGGTTGCCTAGAAGACCTTGTACCACCAAATCTCCCCGAATTCTCTGTATCTCTTTCGTTTGCCAATGTCCAGTTCACCAAACTGAAGGGTCTTTGTAGACGATAGTCTTTCATCCTCGACACATGGCCTGTCAGGCGTAGATGTACATTTTGTGGCATAACCTCGATGCTTGTGGCACTGGCTGTCTTGAGGAGTTCAGTATTTATAATTGTAAGTCCAGTGTGACCATTGAGAATGACGCAGAGGCAATGCTGACGGAATCATTCGAGAATACGTAATGGCGCTGGAGGTCACCCAGGATTCGGCACCATGCAGGGGAGTAGGTAGCACAAAAGCTCTACAGTCTTTATTAAGATTCTCATTGCACCAGACACGTTTGTACAGTCTACCAAAGGCTTTGGTTCCATATACCAGTCTGCTGTTTACGTCTATGGCTATCTTGCCGTCATACGATATGACTCATCTGAGGCAGGTAAAGTCTTGGACTGTTTCCAGCTTAGTTGGGTCGATGGAGATGTAATGCAGGTGAAACTCCCGTTGGGATGCAGGATGGTGGAAGATTACTGTCTTCTTCAAACTGACCTTACCCTTTGCCGAGCCCGGGGCGTATCTACGGAAAATAGCGCCATGGGCAAGCACTGAAATTTCGCGCCCTGTCCAAACATCTGACACGGTGACGCCTATCTTTTAGACAAGTTTACCATAATATCAAAGTGGTACTGTGAGGTGTGTGTTCATGTAGCTCAAAGGAATGTAGTTTTAACTAATAGTTTATATGTGGTTTAGCAATCTGGCCATCCCAGTGCTTCTCAGCATTGCTAATCAAAGACAGATTATACATCTGAAGAATATTCTGTTTTCACTATCCGAGAATGGCTTGTCTGGCTTCAATAGAAACTGCTCAATGGCACCGCTACATACCTGCCACACCCTAGATACGCCACTGTGCAGAGCCGACTATGTGTCAGCAACTAGAACTGCATCATCTGCGAACAGAACTCGTCTGACTAAAGATTCTGAAGTCTCTGTATCGATGGGAACTATATCTGCAATCATTCTGATACTGAGTCGTCGATTTCAATGATTTGTTCGAGAAGAAGAACATGTAACTTAATCTTTTGTTTTCTTTTGAAATTATGGATGTTAATCTTTGGTGGGGACCAACAAAAAAGTCTCATCTTATTTTCCAAGAAACGTTTGGAACACATCTCACGGCTAATGCAAATGGAATAAACGGTAGCCGTAAGCTAGGACTTAAAAGCGGTAAAGATAAACCTCTTATTATTAAAATGTTTACAATTCAGCCGAACCGCTTTTGTCAAACTCCAGTCCAAGTTGGAGTTGACTTTGTTTCTCCCCGTAACAAGAACAACAATCCACACTAAATTTAGGGGAGGAAACTCTTACCTGTTTGTCTCTCCCGTTACGTTAAACCAAACCGATATGTAATCTGAACATTTCCCAACCCTGATTTGAAATCACGACCAAGTGATTGGTAGCCGGCTCTCTTACCACTTGAACCAAACTGACAAGTCTTATATATCTGTGAATCTATGTATTATATATACAATGAAATCAAATGATGGATAATTCTATATCCGACAATATGATAATTATAACAATCCACATTTACGATTTAGGCCGCTCGTTTAGCAGTCGTTCAACCGGCGCCGGGCAGATATAGGTTCTCAACTAATAAATGTCTTTAATTATTATATATACAATACCAAACTTACAGTAATCATGTTCAGTTGGAAGTAGGAGTGGAGTTCGACCCTGCTTGTTTTCTGCCTTTTTACTCGTCTTTTTACTAGCCTAATAGTGTATATGCTTGCAGGCTGTTGGAGGTTAGCCAAAACAATATAACACCTCATAGAAGATAAAGTAACCTCCAAATGATAATTGACCTCCAGACAATCAATCATCCTCCATACGATAAAGTGACCCCGAGACAATAAAACGCCCTTCACACAATAATGTGGTTACAAAAGGAGAAAAATGATCTCTAGATGATAAAGCGTTCCCCCACACTATAAATTGACCTCCAGACAATGAAATGAACGCCGGACCCTAAAGCCTCATCTGCGGGGATATAAACAAGCAGTTTTGATCACGTGACCATAGACTGACAGGTCACAACTGACGTCACTTCCACCAAAAAGAGAAAGTGGGGCATATATGGAGGCGAAGCCAAAAGATTCGCTCTTATTTTCTTTCTCTTCTGCTTCTCCAGCGCCCGAGGAACTACTATCCCCACGATGGGAGGTGGCTGTTCAAATTGTGACAAAGAGGCCTTAATTCTCAATCATCTTTTTTCTCTTGCGAACCATTTTCGATTTTCTGGATTCAGTCTAGCACAAAACCACACCGGTGGATCCTCCAGAAAGGATAGAATTTGCTATCAAATGGGGTTAGAGATCAGTAAACTTAGCACTGAACTATGAACAGATATGCTGCTTCAAACAGTCATGTTTATACTATTGTCAGTAACGAATCATGTAACTAAATATTTCGCCCAGCAATATATATATATATATATATATATATATATAAAAAATATATATATAAGCAACGAGGAGGTTGAGAGTGTTACATTCGTAAGATCGCATATTTTTGGAAAATAATTGAATACAGCTGTCTTGGAGTTGTTGATGACGATATCCCAGATGCCTTTTCAGAAGTCCAAACACTAATTCATCGCCTTTAATAGCGACATTATTTAATGGAGAAGCGACGTCTTTACAAGTCGAGTAACGTTTGTCCCTCTGCTCACGGTTTCAATGCAGATAAACTATGGGTAAAGGAAAAAGAAAAAAGACACGTCTGGCTGCTGTAGGGTCAAACTCCACTCCAACTTCTATTTCGAAGCAGATTTTGCATTTCAACTTTAAACTAGAAATCTGGATTATGATGCTAACGTACATTCTACATGCTGGAAAGATCTGGGACACTTTATGGTGTTATACTATATTAAACTTAGTAAATACACATTTCGTCTTTTATAATTCAACCCATGTCCCTCACGTCCTGATTTCGCAGACCATTACCACTGAAGGAGTTCCCCTCCCGTAGTAAAGTGGTTAGTAAGCCCGTCTCGCAAACGTATTTGCTATTGTAGTGCGTTCGATCCTCACTGGGTGCGTCACTACTGTGGCCTTGTGCCAGACTAAGTTGAGTTTATAAATAACTAAGTAAGACGTGTTATGGGCAAGAAAGAAGACGAGCCTAGCTGATGCAGGGTCAAACTCTACTCCTACTTCTATTCCGATTGAAGATGATTACTGCAACATTTGTATTGTATATATAATAAATAAATTCGTATATGAGACTTGTTAGTTTGGCTCAGTTGGTAAGAGAGCATCCTTCCAATCACATGGTCGTGATTTCAAATCACGGTAGAGGTTTGTTTGTATTATATATATCTGTTTGGTTTAACGTGACGTGATAGACAAACAGTGAAGAATTTACTCCCCTGAATTAGGTGAGGATTGTTTTTGTTCTTGTTACGGGGTAAAACAAACTCCAACTTGGACTGGATTTAACACAAAAAGAAACTGAAAAGAAATAAAGTTTTCTTTTCAGCTTTTGGTTACTGTCTGTTACTGTTTTGGCAACTAATTGCAGAATTTAAGAAGGATTGGAATTTAGAAGACTTTTTGCGAGCATTGGTACATATATAATGAACTACTAATTTATTTATGCCTTCTCTATACTTAGTTACATTAATTTGTACAGCAATACCTTAACCGTACTACATCGAAACTCGTACATGTAGATAGGGACAAGAATTGACCAGTTTGGCACGCCTCGGGCATCAGGGATTAACCCTGACTCTACCCCTCTAGTGTAATGGGGAGGTGCAGCCTGGAGGAAGTGGGTCCTCTGGAACCAGACATTAAAGCTTTGGAGGCGACAAGGACATCTTGTGTCGGGATCATAGATGTTAGTAAAGAAAACAGACAAAAAAGTAAAAAGTAAAAATTATTAATTTTGACTAGTTTTTACCTTCATCTTAACTTTTAGTTGCTAAAATCACAACTTAGATGCGGACCATTACTCTACGGCAACGAGTAAACAGCACGATCGGAAATAAATAGCAAGCCCACGGTTGCCGTAGGTTTACGGTTCGAGTCTAAGTTGTGTTACAATATTTCATCCAATAATAATAATAATTTTTTTTTAAACAAAACAAATAGTAGACTCACATATATATTTTTATCTATCTGTCAAGCGATCATTCAGTGAATCAATATATTTAAGCATATAGATAGATACATGAAAGATATTGTTGCAAAAAATAAAGGCAAAATATACAGTGAACAGGAGAAAGTAAAGACGAGGATATTTTCTCTTTTTGATGTAATGAAAACTGAATGTTGCAGCCGACACACGTCCGCCCCTACGTATTCATAAAACCCCAAACTTCGAGAGAGAAAAAAAGTGCGGAAAAGCAAAAGGCATAACATTTTAACAGCTGAAAGAGAAAAAGTAGTTGAAACGAAATGACAGAGGCAGCCTTGAAGAATGCAATACAAATACCACCAATAATAATAATAATGATGATGATGATGATGTTGATGATGCTGTCGATGATGATAATAATAATGATGATGTTGATGATTATGATAATAATAATGATGATGTTGATAATAATAATGATGATGTTAATAATAATGATGATAATAATGATGTTGATGAGGAGAGCAACAGTAAGCAATCAGAAGAGAAAAGGATAAACAGAAAAAGAAGAAGAAGAAGAATAAGAAGAGAGAAGGGAGAAGGGAGAAGAGACGAAGGAGTAAGAGATAAAGAAAAAGGCGGAAGAAAAAAAGGAGGAAGAAGAATAAAAGTAAAGAAGAGGGAAAAAAGGAGAGAGAAGAAAAAAGCGATAAAGAAGAAGAGAAGAGGCGCAGAAGAAGAAAATGAGGAGGTGAAGAAGAAGAAGAAGAAGAAGAAGAAGAAGAAGAAGAAGAAGAAGAAGAAGAAGAAGAAAGGAGAAAAGGAGGAGGTAAAGAAGATGAAGAAAAAAGGAAGAAGAAGAAAGGAAGGAGAAAAGGAGGAGGTGAAGAAGATGAAGAAAAAAGGAAGAAGAAGAAGAAGAAGAAGAAGAAGATGAAGAAAAAAGGAAGAAGAAGAAGAAGAAGAAGAAGAAGAAGAAGAAGATGAAGAAAAAAGGAAGAAGAAGAAGAAGAAGAAGAAGAAGAAGAAGAAGAAAGAAAGAAAGAAAGAAAGAAAGAAAGAAAATAAATGATGACATGTGCAAAAACCGAAGGGAATGAAAAAGCAAAGATGCAAAAAACAATCTGGAAACCAAAAAAAAGACAAAAATAAATGAACGAAGATGACGAAAACTGAAAAAGGAAACAAAAAAGAAGCAAAAAAAACCAAACTAGGCCGCCATCGATATATCAAAGAAGATTTCGGCGAACCGTCCAAGAAAGGAAGAAAAATAAAAACAGTGGATCGGAAACGAAGATAAAAGGGATGTCGTTCAAAAGAGATAACCGTTGCCGATTTGAGACAAACAAACCAAAAAAAAAGAGGGATCTGAAATTAACCATGTAGTACGCTATTACCTTTACGCTTGCTCATCAGTGACGTCAGACAAACAAACCAGCTAGACAGACAGACAGACAGACAAGAAGGGCTGACATTGAAGACAAAAGGGAAGCAAAGAATTTTCTTCCAGGTTCTCTGCCCCCAACCCAGCAACCTCTACTCTACCTTCTCAATTGTCGTGATGAGATAAAAAAAAAAGAACAAAAATCTGGTTAGTCACTCAATAGAAACCGTTGCGTTACCAACGTCTTTTGGCAGCATGCTGTGTTGGGGGTGATCACTTAAAAAATTTGGAAAAAGGGGTGATCAATGAATAAGTTACTTCTCTCGACTCTTGTTGGATCACTAAAAACGCAGCTGGGCACTTGGAACCAATTTAGCATGAACGTACATTGAAATCCCCACTCAAATTTAGGGAGGGAATTTTCAAAAAAAACAAAATATCGTTTTTTGTAGACATAATAAGGAGTAACTGTTGAAATCGTTATTCCTCTAGCTCCATTGGTGTGGCTTGTACGCGTGATACATACCCAGACAGCAAGCACAACTCAAACACTAAAGAAACCTATGTTGACAGTTTTGGTTGACAGTTTCTAATATTAACCTGCGTCCGATGCGCTGGTATTATGACTAGGGGACCGCCAATCGAGATGTTGTATCCCTCTAGCTTCATCGGTGTGGCTTGTACGCGTGATACATACATACATACATACATACATACATACATAAATATATACATACATACATAGCCGGCCGGCCAGACCGACTTGAACACTGAAGAAACCTATTTTGACAGTTTTGGTGACAGTTTTGGTTGACTGTTTCGAATAAACGTGAAGTGGGGGAATAAAAAACGATAAACAGTAAAGGAGAAAGAGAATATCAAGTGGGGTTTCAATGAAAGAGGTACATTGGTCATGTGATCACGGTGAACCCGCGAGTGAGAAAAGGGAGCCGAAGTGGAGAACACCAGATTGTGTCAGTGAAGATGGAACGAGTCGCCGCCATTACTGTCATGGTCGTCACCGCCACCCCCGCCATTGCTTCTTCTAGCAAGTGATACATGACCCACTGTTCAGCCGGTCTATTATTTAGGGGCGCCCCACCTACATCCGCCAATTTTTTTCGTTTATTTCTTTTTTCATTCATTCTCACGTTCATTCATTCAATTCTTTCGTCTGTCTTTCTTTGTTTCTTTCTTTATTCGCTTAGCTAATTATGTAGGTAAAACAATATGTCCGTAGCCCGATGATGAAAAGGCATCTATTTTAAACAACAAACAACTATTTTTCAACATAACCTCCTTCCTTGTCAATGCACTTAATTCAGTGGTGAATATCATTCACATATATCGGACGAAATAGTGTGAGAATTTCAGATTTTAATTCAGCTAATAACTACGGACTTATTGATCCACCATCGCAAGTATTTATTTTTGTAGCATTATTTTCTTCGTCTTTTTGCGACTCTTTTATTGTTTATTTTTCAATTTTTCTTTATTTTTCCCCAGCTTTCCTTCGATTTTCCCAATTTTTTCCTTCATTTTCTGGTTTTGCCTTCCCATCATTCAGGCGTCATTTTTCTCGTTCAATCATTTCTTTCCCACTAGTTTCTTTCATAGAATTTCTTTGCGCATTTCTACCTCATACTATAATCTTTTTATTTCATCCTTTGTTTCTCTGTATATCTTTCATTCACTTTCTCGTGTGCCTCTATATTTACTACCCAACCTTCAATCTTTCAGGAATTCCGCTTACTAATTTGCGAATTTATAGTTTTTGCTCTATTGTTCATTTGTTATTCTCTCTGTTTGTTTGTTTATTTGTTTTTTCTTTCTTTCTTTCATTTTTCTTTCTTTTTCTTTCCTTCTTTCTTCCTTTCTTTCAATTGGTCGCTTGCTTGGACTTTACATGCCATTTTCCTTTCTTTTATTTTTTTAATCTTTCGTTCATTCATTCAATTCTTCGTTTGCTTGTACTTTCCATTTCATCTTTCTTTCTTTTTTCTTTCTTTCTTTCTTCCGTTTGTTCATTCATTCGATAATTCGCTTTCTTATATTTTCAATTCTATTTCTTTCTTCTACAAAGTTTGTTTCTGATTTTGCGAATTTCTATAGTAATTTCTTCTCTGTAATTCTTTCGTTCCTTCATTTATTCATTCAATTTTCTTTCCTTTTTTGCTTCATTCAATTCCTTGTTCAACTTTACTTTTCATGGTATTCTTCCTTCCATGGAGTTTGCGCTTTAATTTGCTAAGTTGTACCATTCTTTTCTCTTTCGTTCAATCTCCTTCTTTCTTTCTTTCTTTCTTTCTTTTTGTTTTCCCTTCTTCCTTCTTTTCTTCCATTTCTTTCTCTCTCTCTCTTTCTTTCTTTCTTTATTTCTGTCTTTCCTTCTTCTCTTCCTTCCTTTCTTTCTTCCTTTCTCCCTTTCTTTATTTCTGTGTTTCCATCTTCCTTCCTATCTTCCTTTCTTTCTTTCTTTCTTTCCTTCTTCTCTTCCTTCCTTTCTTTCATCCTTTCTATCCCTCTTTATTTACTTCTGTCTTTCCTTCTCCATTCCTTTCCATTCCATCCCTTTCTTATTTAACGCTTTCATGCCCCTCATTAAGCATCTACTTTCCTCCACCCCCACCCTTCAAAAACCTAACCTGATTCTTTTTCTAAACATCTTCACGTTTTCATATAAATACCAATCCAATTGATTTTATTTATTACTCAGAGCCCTTTCTCTCCGGATTAATATCATCTCCTTACTCTCCTCCAACCCCACCCCCAACCCCCATTAAAACGATTCATGTTCGTAATCCCCCCCCCCTTTTTGCATCTCTCACTCGCTTCCCTTTTTTAAGACAACCTTTCCTTCTTCCTATTCACGTCTTCGTAATCTTACACTTTTATCGCAGTATTACGTAATCACCTGAATCCGGTTCCGGATCTTACTTGCGCACGAACGCACATGCACCCCCCGTACAGTGCGCGGCACCCAAATATACGATCGTTCGCACACAGACATATGCACATTCGCGAACAAACGCCCAGAGACAGTTGAATGATCTTATAAACACAGTACAGATTTAAAGGACATTCTATCGACAGCACATTATATTAGAGAACAAACAGGGGTCAGAGATATCATTAAAAAAAACATTAGAAAACTCAACTATACGATCATCCACACACAGACATATGCACATTCGCGAACAAACGCCCAGAGACAGTTGAATGATCTTATAAACACAGTACAGATTTGAAGGATATTCTATCGACAGCACATTATATTAGAGAACACACAGGGGTCAGAGATATCATAAAAGAAACATTAGAAAATTCAGCTCACAGTGGGCTGGTCATGTTGCAAGAATGGCACACAACCGATCGACATCATAACTCACAAGATGGGTCGCCAGAGATCATATGCGGAATTGTGGCCGGCAGAATATAAGATGGCGTGACGATTTAGACAAGTTCAGAAAGTATTGGCTCAGCGACACCCACGTTCGAGAGGTCTGGTGAATCTTGGGCAACGTCCAACGACGGACGTTAAAAGAATGATGATGATGATAAAGCACACATTTATATTAACATTGCTGATCCGGCGCATAGAAATGTGCAATTGCCCTCCAACCACGACAAAACACATACAAAACATGTTTTTAGAAAGACATAAAGGAAAACACACACTCTACATCAAAGATGGCGGTACGGCATTGGGATAAATGGGGCGAATATTGCAAAGAAGATTGTGTACCGTCAGCCTTCCGTGAGGGTCTGTCTTGAAAATCAGCATTCGAAATCCTGGCTTGTGTATCGTCAGCCTTCCGTGAGGGTCTGTCTAGAAAATCAGCATTTGAAATTTAATTTTTTTTAAACCTGTGCTCGAACGCCGAACTCTGGCACCGATGGGAAATGCATAATTTCAAGTAAGAGGCAGGCCACCACGTTCGTATAAACTTATACCTAGACGCACATCTCCTGTATCATGTACCAATGCAGACACAATTACACATACACACGGGATGCAACGGTCGCTTGCCATAGAGCCACTGATAGAAAGGAAGTCTTGCGGGTCATTGCTAGTGATCTAAGCTTAGCTTTGTAAAATGCGTAATCAGGGCGCCTGCCCCAGAGCAACAGTTTCCAAAGCTGTGTTCGGAGGTCATTGAATGCATTGGGTGCCCTACGAATGACGAGTTGTGTCGGGCTAGGATAAGCTTCGTAAATATTTATACAGGTATCCCCCGCCTTTCGAAAGTTCACTTTACGCCACTTCTCTATTACGAAAGACTTCATACCGCCATGTCTTTCTTTGGACTGTGTATCTCAGCGTCTGTGCTTTATCTCGATTCATGTTGTGCATCCGCCAGCAAGATGTTTTCTAAAGCATCAGAAGAGCCTAAAAAGGCTCGTTAGGGTGCTACGCTTAGTGTAAAATTGCCACACTCTCTCATATATA
>VCCN01005228.1:81819-96738 GCA_006491835.1 Architeuthis dux | reverse complement strand
AGAAAGAAAGAAAGAAAGAAAGTTATTGTGACAATGAAATGGTAACCGTATGATAGTGATAAATAAGGAGTTGCAAATAAAGGGGGTCGGTGGTTGGTGACGTGGGTCCGTGTATGAGACGCCAGAAGAAACCGCTAATTTCTGTGGATTGAATGGCCATCTGCAGGGATGCAAATATTATTGACCCGAGTCAAATCACGTGAGTTTGTTTCTGAGGGTGGGTATATATTTGTAAATGGGCGGATGTGCTTGTGTGCTTCGTTAACATAACAACTTTGTGTTTTTGTTTCAAACCCCCGCAGACACGAAGTTGTTTGAATTATTCGAAAGAGCTTAACTGAGTAAGCTGACAGATGAGAGAAGGATCGAACTCAGGACCGTATCTAGCGTTTCACCATAACAGTCTCCAGTTTATAGTTGTCTTTTTGTCAAACTCCAGGGAACAACATTGTGTACAACGATGTGTATATATATCCCGAGGTTTCTATGACCACTGGGACATATATATCCCGAGGTCTTTATTTCCAGAGTACAACATTGTGTACAACGATGTTTATATATGTCCCGAGGTTTTTATGATTCATGTGACATATATATCCCGAGGTTTCTATGACTCCTGTGTCACATATATCTTGAGGTTTCTGTGACACCAGTGACATATATATCCCGGGGTTTCTCTGACTCTAGCGACATATATATATCCCGTGGTTTCTATGACACCAGGAAGACATATATCCCGAGGTTCTATGTTCCTGTGACATATATATCCCGAGGTTACTATGACTCCTGGGACATATATATCCCGAGGTTTCTATGACACCAGGGAGACATATATCCCGAGGTTTCTATGACTCCTGTGACATAAATATCCCGAGGTTACTATGACTCCTGGGACATATATATCCCGGGGTTTCTATGACACCAGGGAGACATAAACCCCGGGGTTTCTATGTTCCTGTGACATATATATCCCAAGGTTTCTATGACCATTGGGACATATATATCCTAAGGTTACTACGACTCCTAGGACATATATATCCCGAGGTTTCTATGACACCAGGGAGACATATACCCCGGGGTGTCTATGTTCCTGTGACATATATATCCCAAGGTTTCTATGACTCCTGGGACATATATATATATATACCGAGGTTTCTATCACTGCTGAGACATTTATTTTAGAAATCTACAGGGAGATTTTAAATTCAGGCATTAAGCACCTTAATAGATTATGTCCTGAAAGGGTTAGTCACCAACCGTGATGCTAAATGCTTTATTGTTTTGAAATCTATGAAAATCTATTTGCATTTCTGGATGTTTCAATGAACGTTCCCCACCTCCATTGATGTTACAGCCGAGATTTTAATTATCTTGTGTTATCCACAATCTCCTGTTTAGCAAGCATTATTAAATGGTCATACTTGCTCCCTTTTATAAAGTCCAATAATCAATGAATGTTAATTTATTCTTTTTTTGTCAAACCCCAGGACAACTTCAGAGTTGACTTTACTTTCCTATGTAACAAGAACAAACACAAGAACAATCCTCACCAAGAATAGGGGAGTAAACTATATAAATGTAAACATATAAAATCAGCATCGAGATTTAAAATCGCGATCTGGTTATTTCTAACCTGGTGTGTCACCCCCTACACCAAACTGACACGTCTTACACACATCCAAAACTTATAGTAGAATTACGAAAGGTAGTAGAAGTAGTAGCAGAGTTTGACTCTGGGGCAGGTTTGTTTCTCTTGTAGATATGCTTTATTACAATTGATTAGTTGATTCCTAAGACTAAGACGTGTTTCTTTTGTTATTTATTTCAGGAGGTATTGCTTGTGCTGAGGGACTCCGAAATTCATCTCACATCGCACTCATTACAGTATTAATGGTTATGTTGAGTATGCTACAAGTTGCGCTGATAATTGTGATGATGGGCTGAAGATTGAAGGGTGATAACTCTGTCATGAATACTTTATATTTACTAAGTTTAGCTTAGTACGGCACAAGGCCTAACGAGTGAGAATCTAAAGAAGATTGTTTTCTATAGTTTTGAGAAGGGTCATTAACATTCAATCTCTGGGATGGGTCCAGATTATTGACAGAGAACGCTGTTGGAAACAGAGAAAAATCAAAGAGGCAGCATACATCAACATGTTGACTGAATACATTAGTTGGACAAGTGCGGGGTTCAACCCGATGTGGCTTCCGCTGCTCAACAGGCCCAAACCCGACAAGACAAGGATAAAGAAACACCCGAATCCCAAGTTATAAGGGTTACCTCCTTTGAAACTAAAAACTTCTGTTTACCCTCATCACATTCGTATATTACACCTGAGAAAGGCTTAAGAATGGAGCGGCCGAAACGTCGTGTTAACAATACAAACAGCAAAAAGGAGTTCAATTGTCCGAAGAATTATTTGAAAGAAGATTGTGTTACGTCAATCTTCCAAATGAGGAAAGCTTGCCTGCTAGAAAACCAGCATTCGAAATCCTGCCTTTTATCTGGGATCAATCACTGACCACTGGATTCGATCGGAAGTACAGTACGTATATTTCAGATACAAGGCAGGTCACCACTGTCACAAATACTTCTGATGTTACCGATGTTCCAACGGATTGTGATGAATGACAGAATTAAGACGTTTTATCCACTACCAAGATGATGATAGGGCTCCAATAGCAATCATAATATATAGGGTGTCCCGTAAGAATGTCCTTTCTGTACCCGTTGTAAGGAGCGTTACTTTGAATTGAAACAAAATCCTTAAACCTCAATACGACGTCAGTACAAAGTTACTCCCCTTACAACGGGTAGAAAAGGACATTCTTGCGGAACACCCTGTGTGTATTCATTTATATACTTATCTTGATGATGTTAGATATGAACGGAGATTTGAGGCTGAAATTGATGCCACTGGAGAGAGGAGCAACGTTTCAGTCGTATTTCCCACCAATGCCAGAGGGCGGTGTTCGAGCTCAGGCAAAGAATCAGGATTGCATATGCTCATTTTCAAGTCAGTTGGCGTAACACGATCCTACAACACGCATTTTATGCTAAATTGGTCCCTTAGTGTTTTTTCCAGCAGCATTCACGCTTGTTTTTGTTTTTACATTCAGAATTCGTTTAGTGATATCTGCCAAACAAAAGACGAGAGATGTAACTTATTCATTGATCATCCCCATTTCCATTTTTTTAATTGATCACCCCCAATACGGCATATTGTTGGTCACGCGACAGTTTCTATTGAGTGACTAACCAGACCCATTCTTAAGAGTAATTATGCTGACGATAGCCACTAAGGTGATATTAATCCTAATCATTCTGCGGATAAAATTAATAACTAGAAAGCACTCGGAAAGTGCATACCTCTGCCAACGCCATTGTCAGGAGAGGTAATTGTACATGGATCCGCCCTAAAATTTAATCAGTTTTTCTGTAGCATATGTGTCCACCCTTCCACAAAATTACATTGACAATCATTTTGAAACTTTGGAGATATCGTGTGGACAGACACAAGAACTTTTGAAGACAGCTGTCCACACGATATCTCCAAAGGTTCTCAGTGAATTTCAACGAAACTACGAGAGAATCGATTAGATTTTTGGGCGGGTCCATGCACAATTACTTCCCCTCTGTCGTATATATAAATATGACTTTTATCGATAATATGTGGTGTAGACATGTAAGTCCACACCACATATTATCGATTTTAGTTCATGGTTGTCCAAAATCTCCAAAAGTTCTCAATGAATTTCAATGAAATTATGTGGAAGAGTGGCTATGGAAAAACTGATTAAATTTTGGGACGGATCCATGCTCAATTACCCTTCTCCCCTCTGTCATGTATACATATACATATACACATAAATGTATGGAAAAAAGACGGGAAAATATCTCTCAATCCCAAAGATTCCATGATCCGCCCCCAAATTATACCACCTCTTCTTTACCCCATTTCCCACCCTTACACACAATTACATTGACTTCCATTCAATACTTTCGGAGATATTGTGTGGACAGACGAACAGACAAACCAACAAACAAATGCACAAACCAACGAACAGATGCGACCAAATACATATACCTCTTTTCAACTTCGTTAACAGTGGTAAATGAAGATGCAAGTTATAAAGATAATGTTGGGAAACTTACAAATGAATGCTGCCGGCTCTTGTAAGCCAAGTAAACCGCGCAGCGCTTAAACGCGTCGAAAACACATGTTTACAATTTACGTGTAATTAAATCCACGTGTTTAGCAGACTTTCGAATTGCTCTTTCTGTCTACCAGTCTATGTGCACCATATGTATTTACTAAGATATAGTTCAGTTTGACACAAGGCCAGAAATGTAAGGCAACATCTGATGACCGAACTCAGTATAATAGGAAAGGTCTGCAATACAACACTAGCTTGCTATTATACCACAGTGAGGCACCTTCAATCTCTCTCTCTCTCTTTCTCTCTCTCTCTCTCTCTCTCTCTCTCTCTCTCTCTCTCTCTCTCTCTCTCTCTCTCACTTCACACACACTCTTTCTTCTTCTTCACCATCCGCTCAATCTCTATTAGAAACTGTAAACATAGGTTTCTTCAGTTTCAAGTTAGTCCGCTGGCTGGTTATGTATGTATCACGCGTACATGCCGGACCAATGGAGCTAGAGGGCTTGAAATTTCAACATTTAATCCTTATTATGTCTAGTCCTAGTTATGTCAAAGGTCCTCCCCTTAATCTTTTTATGGGGGGTTCAGTTTGCAATCAGTTTGTGTACGTTTGTTGTTTTAATTCATACGTTTTTAGTGATCACTGCCCAACAAAAGGCGAGAGAAGTAAATTCTCAATTGATCACCTCTTCTTCCAATTTTTCTAATTGCGTGACTAACCAGACTTGATTCTCTTTCTCTTTTCTATTATGTTGTTGTCATTTGCTAAGCTTAGCTTAGTTTTGGCACAAGGCCACAAGTACGGAGCACTCAGTGAGGATCGAACTCACTACTCAGTAGAAATGATCTGCGAGACCAGATTGCAAACCATTAACCACACGGTGAGGCTCCCTTCTATTACTTGGTTAATATTAAATTAGGGCAGTGCCCGTTCCAAAGGTGCATGCTTGGAAGCGGCCGGACCTTATGGTACGTTGAGCAGCCTGCCGTAATAGTCATGTAAAATAATTTTCCGTCCGTCGTACGAAAATATTTCGAATACTTCTCTTCGGTGTTGCCAATTTAGATATTTGATATCTAAATTTAGATCTATTGTCAATTTAGATTTATTTATTTTTATCTCAAAAAACTTCAAACTTGGCACTGCACTGCCTTGTGTGCTGACTAATACATCTGGCAGATGTCAACTTCGTACAAGGGGGAGTTGTCGAGTAACCGCAGTGCATACACGCACGCACCCAGACAGAGATTTCTTCAATTGTGTGTGTGCATGAGTATGTGTGTGTGTATATGTATATGTGTCTGTGTGTATGTGTGTGTCTGTTTCTGTGTGTATGCGTCTGTATGTATGTGACTGTATGTGTGTGTGCATGAAAAGCAGATTTTAATTGTGTGTGTGTATCTGTGTGTGTGTATCTGTGTCTGTCTGTATGTGTGTGTGCGGGCGCGCGTGTGTGTGTGTATATATGTCTGTGTGTATATGTGTGTGCGTGTGTCTGTATATATATGTGTATGTGTGTGTGCGTATGTCTGTGTATATATATATGTGTGTATGTGTGTGTGTCTGTTTCTGTGTGTATGTGTATGTATGTGTATGTCTGTATGTGTGTGTCTGTATGTGTATGTCTGTATCTGTGTGTCTGTATGTGTATGTCTGTATGTGTGCGTTGCACGGTGAGAGGAAAAGAGGATTTTAATTCTGTGTGTGTGTGTGTGTGTGTGTGTGTGTGTGTGTGTGTGTGTGTGTCTGTCTGTATGTGTGTGCCCGCGTGTGTGTTTGCCAGGCGAGAGGAAAAGAGGATTTTAATTTGTTTTAATAAGACAAATCATTGTTGATCAAGAGAACTCGGGGAGTGATTTATAAAATATGAAAGTAGATTTTTAGAGTTTATATATTTTAAATTAGGGAGTGAAGATGGCGTTACGGTTATTGGCACAAAAAATGGCAAACCATTCTCCCATAACTACTGCAGAGTTAGTGTATTGTTAATATGAAGCACAAGAAGTGCGAGCGTATGGGTTTCTATACAACTGGAACCATATGATACGGCCGGGTGTGGTCTGGGTGACCATATTATAAAAGGTTATAACATACGACGCCATATTGTAACTGATTCAGTTAGTTGAATAACGCTTGGCATGCATCCTCCAAGGTCGTACAATTTTAGTTTTCATTACAGTTAGTAATAGCAATAAAAAGTTGTTACACCCATTATCAACCTTGACAGGGACCGGCATAATCTTTTTAAAATTAGATATTTTCGATGCTTAGCATAGTCTGGCACAAGGCGACAAAAGTGGGGGCCCCAGTCCGGTGAAGATCGAACAAACGATGAGAGCAACGATACGCTCACTTGTTGTTTTACGGTTGACGTTTGTTTGAAAGTAAAGGTGATCTCCGAGACGTGGCACTGAGAACATTTTTCAACAATAGACGAATTAAAACATTTCAAATCATCTTTCCTTTCTCTCTCTATCTTCCCCTCCCACTTATCCAACTATAATTTAAAAGAAGACACGAATACAGATAAATTAACAGGAAATTAATACTACAAATTCTGAAGAAATTGGTGAAAAAGAAATAGAAAAGATTTGCGGAAAAAATGAGATGGGAAGAAAGAGACAGACTGAAAGAATCTTAGACGAGCGTTGATTGAAGCCGGGGAATACAAGAGAAAAAAGATCGGCTGCAAACAACGAGTTGGATATTTCAAAATAAATCCGTAGTCGGCGGAGAAGATAATGATTCGTAAAGAAAATATAGAAAAATGGAAGGGGGGAATGGAACTCAAAAGCTACAAGAAATCTTTAAAAAAATATTTTATTTTATTTTTGTGATTTTGAATAAATTTCCGTCTGAAAAAAAGCCTAAAGTAATGAAGATGGGGAAATGCTTTAAAAAAGATTTCAGTTTTGTTTTTGTTTTTTTCTGTTCATTTTTTTAGTTTATTTATTTTGGTTAATTAATTTTTGTCATTTAGTTTATTTATTTTAATTAATTAATTTTTTGTTTACGGCTTCATAGATGAGATTAACAAGCTAGTAGAAACGTATAAAAAAACAGCATTAAATCGTTTGTGCGCATGCGTGTCTCTCAACCGTGAATGTTTATAAAAATCTATGTTTGTACGTCACCGATGTGTTTATTGGGTTCTATTAAATCGCACATATTAAATGATTTTATATATAAGTAGTTACATGTATGTGTGTGCCTCTCTTTTACACGGCTGTTTTCATAAGCATTCATTAATTTACTCTAGGTGTATATATGCACGCATTTCTGTACAACTGAATTATGCTTTCTTTTTAGATGTGTCCAACACATCTCTATAATACGCTTTTCAGTGGGTTTGTCAGTTGGTTCCGATTACGTTAAACAACAGAAAGGGGAAAGAAGGGGGGATTTATTTACCAGCTGCATGTGACGTCATTAAGAGAACATTTATTTAATAAATTCTTGAAATAAAAAACAGATGACGTATTAAGCGTTTGTTTTTACAGTGTTGCCAAGTATCGCTTGTTATTAATAGCTAAAACTGTCTTCAAAAATGGCTAAAATCGCCTAAACTTTTCAATTTCCAGCTAACTTTATAGCTGAAAATGTTATATATACTCATTTAAAGCCCGCTTATCAATAAATATAAATAAATAATCATATACTAAGACTCCAGAACAAGTTATTGATAAAAATTGTACGGATTTGATAGACGGATTTTTGGGTGAACTACCCTCACCCTCCTGTTGCTCCTCCCCCTCCTCCTGCTATTACTACGACAACTAGTAATGCTACCACTACTTCGTTTAGAATCCCTTTGAAATTGGAAATCACAGATATGGACGTAAGGATGGTGGACGATGGTTCTTGTTTCTTGATGTACGTATGTGCTTTTTTGTCTAAGTGCTTATATGTGTGTGTATAACGGTTTATCGAGGGCATATTTTGAATCCTAATATCTTAAATGTGTATGTGTGAATATGGGTTTTATATCTGCCGCTGCCTGACACTTCCTGCCATTGCCTGGCACATGTTAACGAAATATTTCGATGAAAAATCTATACCTGACACTTTCCTGACACACGTTAATGAAATATTTCGATAAAAAATCTATATCTGCCACTTTCCTGCCACACGTGTCAGGTATAGATTTTTGTATCGAAATATTTCGTTAACGTGTGTCAGGCAATGGCAGGAAATGTCAGTCAGCGACAGGTATAAAAAGTACTACGAAGGGACATGTTTTTTCTTAAATACGTATCCTTTGAGTATTATGTAATCAGTAAAAATCTTGTTTTGCGGCCACACAAATCAAATAAAACAGGTGTGAATTCTCTTGCTTGAAAATTTCAAATCAAATAACTAAGATCTTCTCTTCGTTCTTTAAAAGCGTCCGACCGAGAAATTCCTTCAATTTTTATACTACAGGAAGGAACCAGGCTTTAAACCGTAAGATGTATGCCTTAATAACCTGTTGCGTAGCATTGATCTACATACAATTGTACATACGAGACGGCTGCGTAAGACATTTCGTATGAAAATACGATCAACCACGATATGCTCAAGTACTAATCTCTTTATTTTTCCAACACGCCTCCAATTCCTCGTTATTTTATCGTATGTCTTTTTCTCCGCATACTTTGCAGCCGCTACCAATGCCTGTAACCGACCTTTTTCTACGTGGTTATATGTTTTCCTGATTCATTCCCCGTTCGGTTCTAGTTCTAGTATCATAATTATAACGAGGTGTCGAATACCTGTGCAATTCCAGCCAAGTCTTTCAAATACTGAATGCAGAACACACAAGAAGTACTGACGACTGGCCTCCTTCCAAAACCAAGTATGGAACGCTCTTTTTTCACCTCTATTTATTTCCTTATTTTTACTTCTTTCTTGTTTCCTCTTTCCAGCCTCTTTCTCGCTTTCTGCTTATTCTTTTCCAAATGTTCCTCAAGTTTCTTTCACCTCTTTTCTTTCATGCCTTTTTCCTCTCATTCTTCTCGATCTTTTTCTTTTTGTTCTTCTTCTTCTTCCTCTTCTTGTTCTTGTTCTTGTCCTTCTTCCTCTTCCCCCTCTTCTTCTTCTTCTTCTTCTTCTTCTTCTTCTCCTTCTTCTTCTGCTTCTTCTTCTTCTTTATCTGTTTCCACTTCTTCCATCATTTTTCTTTCTTTCGTTTCTTTCTTTCTTTGTTTCTTCTCGATCCTTTTCTGTTTCTACTTCTTCCTCTTTTATTTATTTCTACTTATTCTTGTTCTCATTCTTTTTCTTCTTTTTCATTCTTTTCGATCTTTTTCTGTTTGTACTTCCACATTTTTATTTCTGACCTTCTTCTGCCTCTTCTTTTTCTACTACTACTACTACTACTACTACTACTACTACTACTACTACTACTACTACTACTACTACTTTTATTTACATCTCTTTTATATAATTCCGGGAATACGGACCAGTATCCCAATCTTTGTTGTTTTATCTCACCATGTCGGTTGATAAGTCCTTCGACTTCAGATATATGCTGCAAATACTGCTTCCAGTAGGCCTTGACTGTCATCCCGCACTTTTCATCGTTCAAGGATCGGAGCGATGAAATCTCGAACTCATACGAGACAATTTTGTCACTCGGATCTGTGTTGTTCCTATAATGGGATGACATTTCCTGGGATTACTCAAAGAATACCGGATGCATTATACACCTAAGGAAGGTCGGAGAATGCAAGTAGTGATAAAAACAATTTAGATGAGGATACTAGCACGTTGGATACTAAACATCACATGGAAAGATCACAAAACACCACAATATACAGTATCGCCCATAAATGAGTACATCCCTACCACTATTCCATAGAAAGTTGATTGTATTCTAAACAGCAGTATTTTATTATTTCTAGTGGAACATTACACAATCAAAACATATATTATCAGGTATTATTTATGACCAAACTCTATAGCATTGAATCTCTGTTGCCAATAAATATTTTTTCGTAGTGGTGTACTCATCTTTGGACGGCAAATTATTCATATTTTTGGCAACAGAGTTTCAATGCTGTAATATTTTTTCGTAGTGGTGTACTCATCTTTGGACGGCAATGTATTCATATTTTTGGCAACAGAGTTTCAATGGTGTAGAGTTGGTCATAGATAATACCTGATAATACCTGTTTTTTATTGTGTAATGTTCCACTAGAAATAATAAAATCCTGCTATGTTTGGTTTAGAAGAAAATTAACTTTCTATTAAAAAGTGGTAGGGGTGTACTTATTTATGGGCGAGACTGTATTAATAAATATGTTAAAAAAGTTACCCGAAAAATCTTTTTTTAAGTCTTTCCCCAACTTTTTTACATTAGCCTTTTTTTTATACGGAAACACGCAAGCAAACTAGGCAACAGGTATTAGAGATATCCTAGAAGTCACTAGCAAACTTAAATGGCAATGGGCTGTCCATGCTACAAGAGGGATACAGCACTTTCGTCTGCATCACTTTAGCAAACACCAGTTTTGTTTAAATCACTTTGGTCTAAAATCACTTTCGTCTACATCACTTTAGCAAATATCAGTTTTGTCTAAATCACTTTGGTCCCTAAATCACTTTTGTCCCAACGATATCTCCAAAAGTTCTCAATGAATTTCAATGACATTTTGACGAATGGTTGACCTTGGGCAAAGGATCCGGGAATTATTTTCCTTTCAATCGAAAAATAAATCCTTGGATCCATTTTTAGCCAATGGCCCACCATTCGACAAAAAGTCATTGAAATTCATTGAGAACTTTTGGTGATACTGTTGGATAAAAGTGATTTTAGACCAAAGTGATTTAAACAAAACTGATATTTGCTATAGTATTGTAGACGAACGTACCGTACCCTCTGCAAGAATATCAGACAATTGCTGGACACCGTGAATCTCAATGTGGATCCCTCGAGATCAAAATTGTGGCCGGCAAAAAATAAGATGGCGTGATGATTTGGACAAGTTTAGAATCTTTTTGGCACCGTGACGGCCAGGAGCGAAAAAAATAGCAGACCTTGGGGAATGTATGTGTCCAACAACGAACTTTAAAAAGCTGGTTAGTGAGACTTGTCCGAATCAATCGTAGAGTGATTACAATCTCAAAACCTCAGACATAATTTCTTTGTTGTTTTTTTTCTTCTTCATTTCCTTCTTCTCATTAGAAATCTTTTTAATTCTTCATGTTCTTCTTCCAACTTTCATTCTAATTCTTTTTCATTCGTTCCTTCATTTTTTTCAGTCTTTTCGATATTCAATCTTTTTATTTGTGTCTTTGTTTTCATTCACACGCATTTATCCTCTTCTTTTTATTTCCTCTTCGGCTCGTTGGTCAAACTCCAGGACGAAGTCAGAGTTGACTTTACTTTCCTATGTAACAAGAACAAGAACAATTCTCACCAAAAATAGTGTAGTAAACTGATACGTAAAATCCCATTCCGCTACCGTGATTTAAACTCATGACCTAGTGATCGTTAGTCTGGTGTGTTGCCACCTGCGCTAAACTGACAAGTCTTACATGCCTCAAAAATTTATAGTAGAATTACGCAAGGAAGTAGAAGTAGGAGCAGAGTTTGACTCTGGAGCAGCCAGGCTTGTTTTTTTCTTTCTTCTATTGTCAACACTTGTTCGTAGTTCGTATTGTTTGTTTAAGCTGAAGGACTAGTCCAGGGGCCAGTAGGGCCTATCGTGCCCCCACCCCCTCATAATCCTACATTTAGGGTACCAAAATGTTCCTTGGGATGCTGGCGGCGACTTCCCAACCTTTTTCTGAAAAAGGACATCCTAATGAACATTTTGGCACCCTAAATGTAGGATCAAGAGGGGGGGGGCATGGCAGGCCCTGCTGACCCCCGGATTAGACCTATTTGTGAATCTTTGATCGATCGCAAAATGGCGGCGAAAAAGTTATATTTAACTTTTTAACCCGTTCCAGACTCCTGGGACATATATATCCCGAGGTTCCTATGACTCCTGGGACATATATATCCCGAGGTTTCTATGACACCAGGGACATATATATCCCGAGGTTTCTATGACTGCTGGACATATACGTCCCGTAGATTCTTTAGAAGTCTACAGGGAGATTTTAATTCAGGCATTTAGCACCTTAATAGGTTAGCCTTGAAAGGTTTAATCAGCGAACGGTAAGTTAAATCTTTTATTCTTTTCAGATCTATGAAGATCTACTGGCATACCTCCAATATTTATAGTAGAATTACGCAAGGAAGTAGAAGTAGGAGCAGAGTCTGACTCTGGAGCAGCCAGACTCGTCATGTTTTTTAATCATTTTCATTCTCCCCTCTCTTTATGATCGTTTTTTTCTTTTTCTTCTTTGCGTTTTCTTTTTCCGGCTCATTTCTTTTTATCACTCCATGTTTTACCTTTCACCGTGTCCACTTTCCTCCACCCCTTCCTCTTCTTTTTCCTCCTCCTTCCCTTCCTCTTCTTTTTCCTCCTCCTCCCCTCCTTCTTCTTTACCCCCCCATTTAGACTAAGAAAACCAAGTAAGATTTGTTTAAGTATAGAAACTGTGTTTCCCTGTAATTGAATTTCTTAAAATACGCTGACTTTCGACCTTCACTCGATCCAACTCTTAATTTTAGTCGAGAACAGCGCGACTTTCGAGCCGAGCCGACGAGAAAGAGCATCGCTAAATACGGAAAGCAAACAACACCCACTCGTATGTGACGGGTGTGTGTGTGTGTGCACACGCGAGAGAGAGAGGTCTGGTTAGTCACTCAATAGAAACCGTCATTTGTCCATGCTGTGTTGAGGTGATTAGAACTTTAGAAAAAAGGGGTGATCAATGAATAAGTTACTTCTCTTGCATTTTGCTTGGCAGTGATCACTAAAAAAAAGTCTGAATTTTCCAAATAAATTAGCGGACACAAACTGAGGGATCAATTTAGCATAAACATTCATTGTAAATTGAACCCCCACTAAAAATCCATCGGGTGTGGATTTTAGTTTTTTCTAGACATAATAAGGAGTAAATGTTTAAATTTCAAGCCCTCTAGCTCCATTGGTGCGACCTGTACGCGTGAAACATACATACATAGCCAGCCAACCGGGCCGACTCAAATACTGAAGAAACCTATTTTGATAGTTTTGGTGACAGTTTTGCTAAGACTGTAGATGTTTATACGACTCGGGTATCGTAGATCTTACAAGTACACAAATGTGCTCGGAAAGTAAGAGTCCAGAATGATGGCTTGGCTCCGCGAACGTAGATCTCTGAAGGGTTTCCACGTCTTTTCAGGTCCTAGATCGGCCGGGCCTGTGCATGGAGAGCCCAAGGTCCAGAATAACACCATTTCCTCTCGTAGTTTCTATACATATTTATCCATACCTCCATGTGATACTTAAATGCACATTGGATATTTTTGTTCTTCTCATTGGATCTCAAACAATACTGATTGCACTTCGATAAACCTGCAGACTGTTCTAAATAAGCATTTATCTACTATGGCAGTATTTCCCAATATGTGCGCCGTGGTCCCCTGGGGCGCCGCCGCCAGCTTCCAGGGGCGCTGCGGGATATTCGAAGATTTTAATAATTTCAGGCAATCCGCGTGGAGCAGGAAATGAAGGTGGATGTCTCCAGTTTGATTCCAAGATTTGGGAAACTATGTGGTGAACAACAGGCTCACCCATCCCACTTAGTAATTATGATTATTCAAAGCTGGTTAGTGATACTTATATTGCCAGCCAGCCGGACCGTCTCAAACACTGAAGAAATTATGAACTCATGACCTAGTGATCGTTAGCCTGGTGTGTTACCACCTGCGCGAAACCGACAGGTCTTACATGCCTCAAACATTTATAGTGGAATAAGTTTCTTCTCTCGACTTTTGTTGGGCAGTGATCACCAAAAAGTCTGAATTTTCCAAAAAGAAACGAGCGGGCACAGACTAAGGGATCAATTAAGCATAAACCTAAATAGAAACCCACACTAAAACCTATAAATATCAATATATTTCTTTATCAATATATAACATTTTTTTCTGAATTTCAATGACAGGATTAATCATTTGAACGTAAATGCAATTGTTCAGTATTTTCTGATTTAGGGCCCCGGAAAGAATCCTTATATACTAAGGGTGCCGTCATTCGAAAAAGTTTGGGAACCACTGTACTACGGGAATTGGGTTACAATACTTTCGTCGACATCACTTTAGAAAATATCAGTTTTGTCTAAATCACTTTGGTCTAAAATCACTTTTGTCCCAACAATATCTCCAAAAGTTCTCAATGACATGTTGTCGAATGGTGGGCCATTGGCTAAGGAGGAATTGATGAAATTTGGGGTGTATCCAAGAATTTATTTTTCAATTGAGAGGAATTAAATTCCAGGGTCCGTCCTAAAATTTAATAAAACAATATCTCTGAATCGAAAGAAATCCCTGAATCCACCCCAACATTCCTTAACACATGGCCAACCATTCGACAAAATGTCATTGAAATTCATTGAGAACTTTTGGAGATATTGTGGGGACAAAACTTATTTTAGATCAAAGTGATTTAGACGAAACTGCTATTTGCTAAAATGATGTAGACGAAAGTGCTGTGGGAATCAACCCGACTTTTATCTTACATGAAACCCGATAAGGAAGCCAATTGTTATCGCTTTGTCGCCCAAACTCCAAGCAGGCTCACACACATAACATATACAAGATTAAAAGCGAATGGCGAGGTTACATGTATGTTTGTATGTGTGTGTGTGTGTTCATCAAAATGCCACACATTGGTGTCA
>VCCN01005221.1:2507579-2519280 GCA_006491835.1 Architeuthis dux | reverse complement strand
GGCGGTCTGCCTCTCTGTTCTGAGTCCTCTGAGCTTCCACTCGGGGTGCCCGGTGTCTTTCTTTTATGGAGTTTCAAACGCCCACGCTGATGTGTTATTTCCAGCAACCAGCTGTGAGTTCAGTCAACATCCTGTTTCGGACACCCACGCATATGCATATTTCCTGGGATCATTGGGGCCACTTCCACTTCCGCACAGGTGTTGGCCTGGAAATGATATCCCGTGGCAGTATATCATAACACCATACCATTTATCCGGCAAGGGGTCGGAGGTGATCCGGATTTCTGGATTTTCCGGTTTTCTGGACCAAGATTTAATACACACTTAAAATATTAAGTAAACAATGAAAAGTAAAGAACAATATTAGATTCAACTAATTTTAGAAAACAATGAAATGATTTAAATTCTTCAAGGATTTATCTTTTTAAACTGTAAACACCTTTCGGCTCGGATTGATATTTATTGAGATGTCAACAAATTAAATAAGGCGGGGTTGTACAATAATACAGTAAATAATATTTCCACTATTTTTTTTTTTACGATGTGACCTTTTCATAAAGAGATTCAATAATCAATGAATAATTACGGAATGTTTTATGAAATATATCTATATTTGGCACTTAAAATTTTCCAATTGATTTTCCACGTGTTTTTTTTATAAATGTAAACGCAAGTTTTTCTTAAAGTTCTAAACAAAGACGAACAAAATATAAGAACACTTTAACGCGAAATTGTCAGCTGACTAAAAATCGACATGAGAAAACGTTTCCTATAATATAAGTCTATCTTAAAATCGATTAGAAAGAAGAATAAAATGTGAGTATAAAACAAAAACAATAGCGGTTCGTTTATGATTAGAAACCGTCAATCAAAACTGTCACCAAGACTGTCAGCATAGGTTTCTTCAGTTTTCAAGTGTGTATGTCTGGCTGACTATGTATGAGTGTGTCACGCTTACAGGACGCACCAATGGAGCTAGAGGGATGAACATTTAAAAACAGCTTTTTAGTGTGAAGTTCAATTTACAATGCAAGTTTATGCCAAATTGGTCACTTAGTTTGTGTCCGGTAGCGATCACGCTTATTTCTTTTGAAAAATCGGACTTTTTAGTTATCACGGCCGTACAAAAGGCGAGAGAAGTAATTTATTCCTTGATCACCCCTTTTTTCAAATTTCTTAATTGATCACCCCCAACACGGCATGCTGCCAACAGACATTTGTCACTTGACGCTTTCTATTGAGTGACTAACCAGACTTGCCATATTTCTTATAAAATAACAAAGGTTTGTACTATTATCTCTTTCGCGAGAACTACAATCATCTCTGTTTGGTGACTCGCAACAACAAATTGATTTTTTTTCTCCCAGCGAACTTTGAAATATTCTATTCATTCATTAGTAACCGTCACCAAAACTGTCACCAAAACTGTTGACCTAGGTTTCTTCAATGTTTAAGTTGGTCTGGCTGGATAGCTATGTATGTATGTACCACGCGTACAGGCCGCACCAATGGAGCTAGAGAGCTGAGAATGTCAACATTTACTCCTTATTATGTCTAGGAAAACTTTGTTTTTGTTTTTGGAAAATCCCCCTATCCGTAGTAGTTTTTTCTTGTGGGGTTGGGGGTCATTTAACAATGTAAATTTATGCTAAATTGATCCCTTAGTTTGTGACCGACAGCATTCACGCTTGTTTTTGTTTTTTGTTTTTTTAAAATTCAGACTTTTTTTTATCACTGCCTAACAAAAGGCGAGAGAAGTAACTTATTCATTGATTTTTAATTTATCACCCCCAACACGGCATGCTGCCAAAAGACGTTTGTCACATGACGGTTTCTAATGAATGACTAACCAGACCTGTTTATCTATTATTTATTAAATACAAATGCCTCTATGGTCATCTCCATATACAATGTACATTTTAAAAAAATACTTATTCAGCATTAAAATATAGATTAATCTAAGTGATAAAAATGTATATTAACATTTAATAATAAAGGTCACAAGCTTATCAGTACAGAGAAACAGTTACCAGGCACATTTCATTTTTTATATATACTGGAATATTTTAAATAATAATAAATTACATAAAGTAAAAATAATTTTAAGAATAACTTAGACAAACTTAGATCGTTTGGGATAGAAAATCAATTAATAGGGCATTTCTGACAGTTATCAGCAAAAATGTATTGAAGGATTTAGGAAATAAATGAAATAAAATAAAATGTGTCTGGTAAATGTTTCTCTATACTGATAAGCTTGTCATATTTTATTAAGTTTCATCCATTTTGTATAACTTGAGTTAATGTGTATTTTAATGTTGAATATGTATTTTTAATGTATATTTTACATTGAGATGCCCATAGAGGCATCTTTTAGAAACTGTCAACCAAACCTGTCATCAAAACTCTCAACATATGGATGTATCACGCGCACAGGCCGCATCAATGGAGCTAGAGGGCTGACAATTTAAACATTTACACTTTATTATGTCTAGAAAAAATGTTTTTTGGTTATTTTAAAATCCTCCCCACCAAATAGTTTTTGGTGGAGAATTCAATTTGCAATATAAGTTTATGCTAAATTGATTCCTTAGTTTTTGTTCGTCTTTTTGTTGTTGAGAACTCAAAACATTTTTTAGTGATCACTGCCCAACAAAAGGCGAGAGAAGTAACTTATTCATTGATCACCCTTTTTTTCCATTTTTTAAATTGATCACCCCCAACACGGCATGCTGCCAAAATACGTTGGTCACGTGACGGTTTCTAGTGAGTAACTAACCAAACCTGTTTATTTAATAAATAAATAAATAAAAGGATATTTCCGTGCTTCTGTCTGTCCTCTTTCAGGGACTTTTTTTTCAAGTATTCTGCTCGAAAGATTCTTTGAAGATATCGTTTGGTAAAGATTCAAAATTGTTTTTAACATTTCACATGTATCGCCTCCGATTTCCATTCAAATATCCTGGCTAAAAAAAGACTCTAACTTTTTGAACCAAAGTTTCCAATTCAGATTTATTTGGAGCAAGGTATTTCAGGAGGTTCGTCTACATCAACTGGTTGAGTCCTTAGGAGAAATTACTGAATTTATATCCACCTTCATATTTCTGAAAGGTGGTGTTGAGCGGTATCATTGCTACTGCAACACGACGGACTGATGCAGGGTCAAACACCACTACTACTTCTATTCCGACTGAAAATGTTTACTGCAACCTTTGTATTGTATTTATGATAAATAAATTCGTAAGTATATAAGACTTGTCAGTTTAGCTCAGTTGTTAACAGAGCCGCCTACCAATCACTTGGTCGTGATTTCAAAACATGGTAGGGAAATGTTAATTATATATATATGTTTGGTTTAACGTGACGTGATAGACACACATTGAAGAGTTTACATACATTTGATGAGGGTTGTTTTCGTTACGGGGTGGGGGAAACAAAGTCAAACACCAACTTGGACTGGTGTTTGACAAAATGTAATGAAGATAGTGTGGTAATAATTATATCCCCTTAGGAGAACACTTCTATCAGACTATATATACTGTCTTTGTATAGATCGCAGCCGATTGTCGTTTGATCATTTCAGTATTTTTTAACAGGCGTTCGATTAGCAGCTGTGAGGATTGCGCAGAGTTCATGTATCCAGACCATTATCGAAAAGACTTACCACACAGACCGGAAGAAGAAACGGAGGACCGGACTGACGTAGTCACTGGAAATCTTCAGTGTTGTTCAAGGTAGGACGTTTCTTTTTCTCCGAGGACCCCTACACACTCATGGCTGACGACAATAACACAGCAGACAAAGGGAAAAGGGAGAACAAAATGGAAACAAAGAAAATAACAAGTCCCCTAGTCAGAGACAAAAAGCAGAAAAAGAAAAAAACAACAAGCGGGGACTCTCCTAACCAATGATATGACGGAATTTGTCAAGCGATGCCATACTTTCACCCACCTTGTTAAAAAAGGACGGGATTATGGTAGACTTGCCCGAATTAAAAAAACATCGAAACAAAAATTTAAAAAAAAATTAAATAAAATTGTCAGTTAAAGAAAAGACCCACTGATAAAAATCACTAACCGGACCTACACACGAAGGACCATATCCTCCGAGTGGAATACCTTGGAAAGAGAAGGCCCAGGGTTTCCGTATTAGGTAGTGGTTGGAGAGCACATCGGCGCTTATTTCCTGAAATATAGAGATATTGTGTCAATCTCTTTTGGCCGTATGCGCGGGGAGTGGAGGTTCGGTCTCATGATCGATAGGAAAGCCTTTAACTCTATTCCCAACTGTTTGGATATATACGGTCGGAAGACAATCCCTGTGATTTGCCAGTGGCAGAAGGCCATTGTGCTGGTTTTGCTGCGAAAGTGGTAACCTCGCCGCAACTTGCAAGGGGAAGAAGGACTCTGAAATGTCGGCCGTCAACACATAAGACCCCCTTCCACCTACAGAGGCCGTCGAAAAGGGATCAATCGCAGATCCGAAATCAGGTCCACAACCGGGGCACACCTTCGTCTCCCCACTCCTAAGTCGGCTTCTCCCTCGCCGACGAAGGCCGAAATATCAGCGGTGAAGCCTGACGGAAAGTGGCAGGCAGTAGGAAAAGATGGAAGGAAGGCCGAAATAGCGGTTCCTCAGTCCCCAGATAGACCCCAACGGAGAGGCCCGGACAGTCCCTTAGGAGAGACCCCGCAGTCGTATGCGGACAAACTGAAAAGCCAAGGTGGCTGCGCCAGTCACGGTAATGAAAAAGTGGATAAAGCAAGAACTCTGAGGAAAATGCTTAAGGAAAAACAAAAACAAACACAGCCAGCAGAGATGGTGCCTCCCTCAAGATCCCCCCCAAAAGTATTAAAAAGCCTCCCCCCACAAGACTGCAATCTCTCGGCCCTCCCCATCACCTAAAACACAACCTCCACCAATACCCACACAGTCACCCATCTCCTACAGCTTCACTATTTAAGCAAAACCCCAAAAGGCAAGGATGTCCTTCAGGGGAAAGTTTAGATGAGCAACCCTCTCGAGAAAAAAAAACTAAACACCACGGGGGGGGGTCCACATCTGTCGGGTGGACTCGAAGATACTGGACACAGCAAAACTCCAGAACCAAACAGTAAAGGATTTGAGGTTCCTCTACAATTTCAGGTTGGTTGGACCTGGAAAGAAGGATGTAGATGACACTACAAATTTCACAAATCTAGAGAAGCTGTTGACAGTGACCCGAGTCGGGGAGAAATCCCAACAGGGCTGGATTATGTCCTCTCCGCTGGCTGTCTGGCATCATCCAACATTAAATAAACTCAAACAATTTTGTTCGGAGAGGGATCCTGTTTATATGCACCCTTCCCTGTATAAGGCTGTCAAACTAACTTTCCCCAGACACATTGGTACCATTAAAACTGAGATGGGCCATGATGCCATCGATTCTTCCATCGGTGAACTAACCCCCAGCATGTTCGTTTCCCGGACTCCAACACCAATCGATGGGGCCCTTTTTAGCAAGAGATGAGTAACAAAAGGCCAACCTCACTGGCACGCCCCAGCACCTCAACGTGAACATGTCTTGTATACAAGAAACGCACTTCATTCCAAGTGACTATCAGAGCATGCTGACGGTGAGACGTCATCTCTTCTCAGCATGCCATGATAGTCGCAAGAGAGGCGTTTCTTGGCTGATAAACCGTTGCTTGAATGCGACCTGTACCCCTGTGTATGTTATCATAAGAGGAGATGCGTTTTGTTTAATTGGGGTTTATGCGCCCAATGGCCAGACGGAGCTAGTCAATTTCTTTCGGTGGATCGATCCCTTTGTGACGACGTCAAGACGGGTAGTCCTAGCAGGTGATTGGAATGCCGTCCTTCATCCTGGGTTAGATCGCGGGGTAAATAGAATGGAAAATACTAACAACTTGGACGTAGCTCCATTTCGTGATCTGATCAGCCGGATGGATCTGGTTGATAGGTACCGAAATGAAAACCCCAATAAAGTAGTATGGATTTGGACCCTAGCGGTCGAATACGGTGCGAGTAATAGTTAGGAGAGCCGACGTAGGGCTCTTAGGGTGTCCAAGTTTCCATAGTGTAGCTTATTCGTAACACCCTACGATTGCACTTCCTAGATCGGATGTGTGCACAACATAAGCAGAATAGCCGATTCTGGACGCCAAGAAAGCCTTTCCAGTTTTGAGAAGTGTGCACTCTGATGAGAGGGAGGCCCGCCGTATGCACCGAAGAGAGTGCTCCTTCTATCGCGATATAGCACTGAAATTCTTCTTGCGAGTGAAGAAAAGCCTCTCTAACACCCAACCGTTATCGAGAAGAGCATTATATCAAGTGTTAGTGAGGGGGGGGCCGTACGAGACGGGGATCGCTTCATCTGGATGAAATGCCTCAATAACAACGAGGCATCCCTCACCTGGCTGGTTATTCGCACTCTGGGTCAGCAAACGGTCTTTCGTAGCGGGGCTGGTGGATTCCCCAGTCTCTGTTGGATAGGGAGGAACACTATGTGCACCTGTGTTTACTTGGCAGTATGAGAGTCGTGGTGCGGACGACACGTCAGAAGGTATTCCACGAGGGAGAACTCTTTTCTCCCATACAACTGATCTCCTACTTTAAGCATCAGCTTAAAGTGAAGATCAGGACTGAGAGAGAGGGTTGTCTTCGTCGGAATTCGGCGATAGGTGGATGAGAGTTGCGCGCCTGTGTCGCGTGAATGGAGCTAATTTAGAGTGGCATCTGGAAGTGACTGGTTGAGGAAAGAATCTTGGGATCCGGGAACTCAGCCCGAGATAAGATAGTATAGCATTTTTAGTTTGTGTTTTCAACAGATTAACTTAGCTAGAGAGAAAATGATCATCAACCTCCCTGTTTAGTCCTCTTTTGTGTTTCGTATTCCCCTCCCTCCCCGTAGACGAAAGAACGTAAAGTTCCTCGGAGGAGGTGGGACATTTCGAAAAAAGAATTATTTCCCCACACCTCCTTTTTTACCCCACAAGAACATGTACAAATGGGATTAAGTAGTACATTCATAGAGAGGTGTTTTGGTGAACGTAGAATAAAGGAAATATTCATAATAAATGTGTTTTTTACGGTGAAATAAATATTGAAGTATGACTGGCTCAGCAAATGAGACTAAGTTAAAATTAAGATAGAGAAGACCAGTACCTTCCCCACTCCCCCTTCAGACTTTAAAAACAAAATCATTATGTAAATAAATAAGAACCGCAGTCTTTGTATAAGCTGAATAAAGCTCCTTGAGTTCCATACAGTTCTTCATTACAATGTATTCAACTTATTATGGAACATTTCATGCGGCTGGAACGATCTGATGTCGACTCGGAAAGTAAAGCAGCAGACAGACGCTGGAAGCACTGGTATCAAACTTTTTCGAACTTTATAGACACCTTACTTTCCGAAGAGCCAGGCCGGCGGATAAATAAACGTGGACTGTTAACGAATTACGTGTCACACACAGTAAATGAAATTACTGCTGATTGTTCCTCCTATGAACAGGCCATAGAGTTGCTGCAGGCAATATATGTGAAGCCAAAAAAACGAAATCTTTGCAAGGCATTTGCTCGCCACGCGGCGACAGAAAATAGACGAAACATTAAACCACTTCTTGAAAGAACTAAGAACCTAAGTAAGGACTGTAACGTCCGTTCAATGACTACAGAGGAAGCACAATACGAACACATTTTGAATGCCTTTGTAAACGGCTTATGAAACGTTCATTTAAGGCAACGTCTTCTCGAAAGCAAAACCCTTGACTTGAAAACTGCCTACCAGCAAGCATTTACATTTAAGGTCGCTCTGAAGCAGACCGGTTCCTATTTTCAGTCTGATACGGTGGGGCCGCTCTGAGTCCACCCGTTTGTACCCCCCCCCCCCCGCGAGTGTTGATAGTCGACGGACTCCACTTCTGTGAATTCTTCGTCTCCTGTTCAGAATGCTCCCGTTTCTTCGTCAAACTCCCGCGAGCAATCCGTCACTGCCTCTTCAGCAGGACTTAAATGTTTCTTCTGTGACCTAAGCTCACATCCCCGTCTCTCCTGTCCAGCTCGAGATGTTAGGTGCCACAACTACGGGAAATTGGGACATTTTTTAAAAGTTTGTCGGTCTATGAGAAATACTTCTTTAAAAGAGGGTCGTTCTATCTCTTCGGAAATCACCGCAACGATAGCTACTAAAACGACCGCGTTCCCTGATTGCCTTTCCAAAACGATAACTAGAATTAAAATCAATGGAGTTACCACCAATGCACCGATTGATACTGGTAGTTCTGAAAGTTTCATAAAATCTAACCTAGTGAAGAATAACCAATGACATTTCTTACCCTGCACCAGGCGAGTAACCATGGCAAATGCGTCACTATCTTCACAGGTGGATGGATACTGCCTAGACAACCTACAGTTTAATATATTTCGTATAGTGGCATCAGACTCTCGATGATGCAAAACCTCTGCTGTGGGGTAATTTTGGGCACCGATTTTCTTGGCTATCACTCGCATATTGAGATACCGTTTGGAGGCCTCAAACCGACCTTGAGCATCTGTGGATTGAAAGCTGTCAATGTTCAGTGCACCTCACCTTTTAACACCCTAACACCAGACTGCAGGCCAGTAAAAGCAACATCCAGACGGTACTCATACGAGGATAAACAATTTAGTGAGTCGGAACTAACCAGAATGTTACACGAAGGAATCATAGAACCAAGCAAATTCCCATGGAGGGCTCAGGTACTGATAACATTATCGTAAAATCACAAAAAAGAATGGTTATCGACTATCCACAAATGATTAACCGATTCTCCATTTTAGATGCGTATCCTTTGCCTCGCCCTGGTGGCATGATCTGCGAGATCGCCAAATATCGCGTGTTCAGCACGCTAGACCTTAGGGGCGCTTACCACCAGGGGGGCCATTAAGCCGAACGATAAACATTACGCGGCATTCGAGGCAAACGGCCGCCTGTACCAGTTTCACCAAATCCATTTCGAGTGACGACCTGTGTAGCCAGCTTCCAAAGGATCATAGATAAAATCATAACGGACGAAAAGCTTGAAGGCACATTTGCTTATATCGACAACGTGACGACAAAACAGACCATGATAACAACCGCAGGTTGTTCATGGCCGCTGTTGATAAATATAACCTCAGCAAAGGTTCAATGGTGCCAGACCCAGAATGATTAAAACACCATGATTGAGCTACCAGTCCCTGACAATAGGCGTGCTCTTCGACGAGCTATGGGCATGTTCGCCCACTACACCTTGTGGATTGCTTCCTTCTCGGAGTAGATCAGCCATCGGAACCTTCGAAAACCTCAAAAAGGATATTGCCACTTCCACAATTACAGCTGTTGACCCCTCTGTCCCACTGGTGGTGGAAACGGACGCATCGGATAGCGCATCGATACTTCCTTGACAATCTGGTCGTCCTGCAGCGTTTTTATTCAAGGACTCTCTCGCAGTCAGAACAGCGATTGAAAAAGAAGCTTATGCTATAGTTAAAGCATTGAGAAAATGGAGGCACTATTTGATTGGACGTCACTTCAGAGTCATTACCAACCAAATGTCCACCGCGTTCATGTTCAATCCCAAAACTACGAGTAAAATAAAAAAAATGAAAAGATAACGAGGTGGAGAGTCGAAATATCCTGTTTTTACTTCGATGTCACCTATCGTCCCGGTAAAGACAATGCGACGGCCGACGCACTGTCGGGTGGGGGCAGCGCGATGTCAGACACAGAAGACCCCCGGTCCCTACGCAATGGACGGGAATCACAATAATGTGAAGCGAAGCAGGAGTTTAACTTTTTTCCGTCGAGCAGGTTAAAGAATTACAAACTCCTATCGGGCTAGTGCAGAAATTAAACCAAGGTTCTACAAACCCAAACCTGAGATCCTCATAAAAGCCACACAACCATTCGAAAGGTTCAACGTGGACTTCAAGGACACCCTACCATCAAAAACGCGAGACCGATACAGGCTAAACGTCATCGATGAATATTCGCGATTTCCTTTTGTCTTTACCTGCCCGGATGTAACGACAACATCGGTCATACGATGCCTCTGCCCCCTGTTCGCCATGTTTGGAGTGCCTGCGTTTATCCATACCGACCACTGGGGCCTCCTTCATGTCAGAACAACTCAAACAATTCTTTCAGGAACGAAGAGTGGCCGTAAGCCGAACAACCCCCTACAACCCCCCAGAGTAATGGACGATGCGAAAGGTATAGCGACCTTATTTGGAAAACTATACAATCGGATGCCGCGAATCGCAAATGTTCAATTTACCATTCGGATTGTGGCCCTGTAAGCCATCCGGTCTCTATTATGCACGACAACCGACGCTACCCCACACGAGAGGTTTCTACCCTGGGACTTCACTTCCCTCGTGGCTCTCTCAACCTGGTACAGTTCTTCTGAGACGCCATGTTCGCTACAGCAAACACGATCCCTTCTGTCCCCCTCAGCGATCTGGCCCCTGCTGGAGAGGAACCGGAACCTGACACTGCCCGCGTGCGAGGAACTGCTCCCTCCGGTCCCGCAATCCCACAGGAAGATCACCTTGTTGATGTTGCTTCCGATACATCACCAACAGACCTCTTGGATGATGACGACGCCACTCCCGATACGTCAACTTTAGACCTCTCAGAGGAGTCAAGGTCGGAACCTCTACCAACGCGAGAGGACCCTGGTGACAGATCGGTACCTCAGAACGCTTGTCCGCCTAGACATCGATTCTGATGCTCCATACACCCTGAAGAAGACGGAGGTATTTCAGGTCGAACTCAGGCGGGCCAGCCCCGATATGCCCCCCAGTCAGGAAGATTCGATGCTGGATCACGAACTACCCAGGAATTCCCAAAGGAACCCGGACACCAAAGGATTTTATCCACTACGAGTAAATAAATACGTGGGGAGAATGTGGTAATAATTAGCTCCTCTTAGGAGAACTCGGCTATCAGACTATATATATATATTGTCTGCCGTTTGGTCTAGTCAGACCGCAGTCTTGTATAAGCTGAATAAAGCTTCTTGAGTTCCCTACAGTCAAGCCTTGTTCTTCATTACAGATAGAAAGTCTCTTTGAAAGATTACACTTTTTATGAGGTATTGTCAACCATTATTAATCTTTTACTTGTATCTTCTATCATCTTAAATGCTATTGTTGCTTTTTATTACAACTTTACCTAAACCGTCATTCTACGCCAGTGAGTAAATAGAGCAAATCAGAAATAAAGAATAAGCTATAGACCCATGGTTCCCAACCTTTTCGAGTTATTCCCCATCTTTGTTATATGATCACTAGTATTCCCCCTCCACTATTATTAAGTAGCTACAAAGAATAATTTAAAATAATAACTTCATTTTACGTATAATTAGACATCGTCTTACTAAGAATTAGTTTAATTTTATAATTGTAGAGCTGCTGCTGTGTATTTGTTACCCAAAGGAAGCAAGCGAAAATAATTAAAACACATCATTTGAAATTCTAATTTATTACAAAAACAAATAAGAATTCTGCTATCGTAACTGATATACACATCAATGTGATCTTCGTTCTTGCTTTTTGTTTCTACTAGTTCATCGATTTGTGGGTCTATTAGTGAGAGAACACATCTTGTTGGTCTATTAGTGAGAGAACACATCTTGTGGGTCTATTAGTGAGAGAACACATCTTAAATCATTCTC
>VCCN01005221.1:2470858-2481443 GCA_006491835.1 Architeuthis dux | reverse complement strand
GTTTAGGATAGAATCTACAATTTTAGATATTTGCAAAACTTATTTATAGTCACTTAGAAATTCTTCGACAAGAAAGTTATCAAATTATACAAAATTTCCAGACTGTAAATAACATTTTAAAAATGACAAAAACAAAACGTTAACATTACCTGTAATTTGAGGAAAAAACAATCTCAACTGACACCAAAAATATGGTTGACACGTCGTAGAAATTCATTCTTTCGCACCGTATGATTTAAAAAAGTAATTACATTTTTTTTAAAAGTAAACTCTGTCTTTAAAGTCTCTTGCTCAATGTTTATGTCAGAACACGATTATATTGTTCTTAAATAGTTCTTGTAAAAAATGATTCTTTAAAATATTATCACTTACTATAAAGACGGCGAATGTTATATTGCTTGCTTGTATGTATGTGCCTTATAGACTCCTAAACAGTTGCCCCCAATGGGGATGCACATTTGTCTATAAGGATAACCTGACTCCAGGATTAACATAGGCTAAGTGGTGCTGACCTCTGAGATCTGTACAGGTCAATTTAGGGTCAAAACTACTCTTCTGTACTAATTTGTAAGCATCTTTTTAATAATTATTTTTAAGAAAATCAGTGGAAGTAACAATTGCTCAGTGGTTAGCAGGACGGAAAATGGAATTTGCGGACCGAGTTCAAACTCGTACGGAGAAAATGTAATTTGTTTTCTTTTTATTTTATGTTCTTTCAATCAATTTGACCTTTAAACCTTCTGGGAATTTGTCAGTTTCGGGGAAAATATTTTAAAAAGGTTTCAGAGTATGGGGAGTTCTATTTACAATGTAACTTTAATATTAAACTGGACCTTTACTTTCCGTTCGTCGTAGGAAATCGGAGATGTGAATTTCTCTTTCTCTTAGTGCTTATGCCAGTTTAGCGGGTCATTTAATGGCGAAATTTGTTTAACATTTTTTTAAATAGAGTCTTGCCACTTTGGTGAAATGTTATTTTTTTAAAAACTGGAGTCTTGCGACTTCGGTGAAAAAACATGGGGCCTCTGTTTGGGAGGCGGGTGTCTTACCTCTCTGCAGATTATCGGCGTATTCTAAGCCCCAGCCGACAGGTCCGTATGTCAGTTTGGAGTCTTTTTTTCAGGAATCTGATCCTAACCCACCAATAGAACAAGTCTTTCCTTGAGCAAAACCTCTAAGCTTAACCCTAACTCTAATCCAAACCCAAACACCAACAATACAACATCGGTACTACTTAAATCCGATGGTCTGTTCTGACGTGCGAAAGTGAGCACATGAATTCTCAGTTTTGAGAAAAATTAATTGTTATGGTTTTGGGAGGTGCTACGCGGGCCTCCCCTAAAGGTGTTCGCGGGTCTGTGCGGGTGTGTGGGCGCGCCTGACCGGGGAGGGGGTATGATTTCGTGCACACCCCTTCCCTTATTTAATTTCATGAAATCTGTAAAAAAATATAATTTTCTTTCTGTATTGTTATATTTTCCCCCGGGCAACGTCGGATACTCCATTTAGTTTGAATATTAGGATGGAATTAACTTGCAAATTTTTTAAGTTAAGCGAGTGTTAGTTATTGTTCGAAACTAGCATTCCAAGGGAAATCATGGATCACCGCAACACCACCATATATGCTGTGCTGGGAGTGATCAATTAAAATCTTAACATACACCAGTCAGAAAAAATTGTACTCAGCCTTCTTTTCGACTTCCGACCGAGAGAGGAGGGGCAGAAAACAACCTTGTGGTTAGCTCATAAAAAGCTAATGGATTTGGTGCGTCAGAATCTATAGGCAAGGTACTTCCTTCTCCTTGGTAATGTAAATTTTCGGTTCAGCCAATCAGACCGGCAGACTCATCAAAACCGGTATTTAACAAGTATATAAAAAAACCTTTTCCCTTCCTGTCTACGAACCACGAACAAGTATTGTAAATTGCAGCGCTTGACTTCATTACCTAGAGTATCCTTTGCTCTTGAATTTATTCAAGTGAGTTATTCAACTCACCAACTACTAACAGACCTTGGTTTCGGTTCGGGCCCGAACAAAACAACACCAAACGTCGCAATGGAGAGATTTGTTGCAACTTGAGTCACCTTTACGAGGTACCAGAAGCCGACACGAGTTTTCTTCTTCACAGGGTAAGGTTGACTTTTATTTTGCCTTTTCTTCTCTCTGTTTTGCCGGCCGTTTTGTAAAAGTTGAGAATTGTTCGAGTCTGCACGTTGACATTACCTAACGTGGTAGACTGTGTTATGGCTGAAACGACCCGGCCCATTTTAAAGTGGCCCATGTTTAGTGGAATTGGAAAAGATAAATTCTGCTTTACAGAATTCCTGTTCCGGTTTGAAAATTGCACGATGGGAATGCAATCTGAAGCAGACAAATTACATTTTCTGAAAGGTTCCTTGTCAGACAGAGCCCTACAAACGGTTCAACACTTAAATATTGCAATTACAATATGGCGCTGGATAGACTAAAGAAAGAATTCTTAGCTAAAGGCGCGATTGTCGATCACATTTTCAGGCAAACTTTGCCCCAAAACGGGACAGAAACTATGAACAAGCGAGAGAGAGTTCATTTACCAGCTACATGCAGACCTGTGGGAATTGGACCATTCGTTTGAATACGATTTCTTTGAAACAAATTCGGCGAGCAATATTCTCATGACCCATGTGATATTACCCAAGGATTTTAAGAGCGAGCTTACGCATACCTCTGGCACGAGCTACCCTACTTATTTTTTTAATATACAAGTGAATCGATAAAGACTCTACTGATACTCGGAGATTACCCCACCTTTTCTGAATCAGCAAAAAGTGGATTAAAAGCTATTACTTACAAAAGCAGCGGGTCGAAAGCCTATGCTAGTGGCAATAGTTATAAAGACTGTGGATCCACACCCTATGCTAGTATACAAAATTCCCCAACGCTGGGAAATGTTAATACCAACACAATCCTGCCCAAAATTAGAAGTTGTGTGTTTTGCAATACTCCGGAACACGTTGGCCAGGATTGCAGGAACTTTCCTTCTTATGAGGCTGGGATTGGTAGATGCAAGGAAGCTAATTCATGCACTATTTATACTAGTCATAAACATACTACCGTGAATTGTACCGATAAAAGAAAAGGATTTCCGTACGTGTGTAAGTTTTGTTCATCCAGTTTTCAGTTTTCCAGTATGTGTAACAAATACCAACCATATAGACTCAATCTTAGTACCAGCACGTGTCTTGAATCTGGAAGGCAGGATCAACCTTATATACATCCTGTTAGAGAAATTACTGCCGAATTAGACGGTAAACATGTCACCTTCAATCGTTTGCTAGACACAGGGAGCGAAAGATCTTATTTCTCTCGTAAAGTCCTGGAAGAGCTGACAGGCAAAGAGTCCGTTCCTTATGATAAGACTTAGAAAATAAACACCTTATTGGGCTCTGCGCACAAGAAATTCAAAGAAATAATAGTGGGCGTCGCGATAGTCCCTGGTGTGCTTCTACCAAGATTGCCTGTCCTCATAGATCAAGATCTTAATCTTTCCTTCAGAGCAAATGACCGTTCGCAGGTTTTAAACAATCTAGAGAAATTGAATTATAGTTTTGCTGATGATCTTGATAGAGACAGCAACCGAGTTGCAGTGTTTGGTTTGATTGGGTTAGATTTTATACAGTTTATCAAGCCTATGCATAAATGTCTCTGCCCTACAGACCCCTATGAGTATTATCCCATACAGGAATAATCTTCATTCTTTGTACCCCTCCCAAATCACTCCCGTTAATATGTCTGAAGAATTGGATTGGCACACCAACTACGCGAAAGTTGTCTCTCAAAATTCCTCTTGTCCTTCTTCTTATGTGAATTTCGTTTTGTCTCCCAAATCTGCTTATGTAGATCCTCTTGAGTATTCCTTTAGCGAAAGTTTAGTGAAACGAGGACTCGAGAAAATGTTTAGTATCGAGACCTTAGGATTGCCTGAAGAGAAAACCTTTTCTAATCATGATCAGGAAAAGATCAATACATTCAAAAGTTCAATAGTGTACAGGAACGGAAGCTATCATGTTCGGTTACCGTGGCATGAGGATACAATATACATGGTCCCATCTAACTTCCCTGTTGCTCCTCGTGTACTGGATAGAGTGGTAAAATCTCTGGAGAGGCTAAAACTGTATACTGATTACACAACGGCTTTTATCAGCAGCAGGAGGAGGAGGACATTATAGAGAGGATAAAGGTGCACCCTAAAGATTACCACAGACATATTTGGATATGAAACAGATCTATTTTCAAGCCAGGTGAACAGTGCACCACGGAAATAAGGCCTGTCTTCAATTGTTCACTAAGAACAAATAACGCCGTAATGGTCACTGAGGGCCGTAATTAAATCTCAATTAAAGCCCAAAGTGTTACTGTTTTGATTAAATTAAAAGGCCGCAATGGAAATTTAATCAAGTAAAACCAGAAACCGGAAATCTTCTCACGGTCGGAAAAGAAATAGTTATTTCCCAGACCGCTGGGAGTGAATGTTTTGGCGCCGGGTTTGGCCAAAAAGGAATTTAGAATTTCCCCAGATGAATGTAGTTAAAAACACATTACGGATTTTCGAAGTATTGGATTTTCTCGGCATAGTGCCTCAGATACTACTCTTAGTTACGACCGCCCGCCGGGTTTGAAACGACGTGAAATTGCGATAGTATCTCCGGGTAATTAATCACCGGACACAATCATGAGTGGATATTTTGGAAAAGGGTGTGTGTAAGTATCAAAAGAAGGCGTGACTAAGTCAACCGACAAGTTTAAATATGGAACAATTTCGATACTCAGGCAGCCAAGAGAAGCAGTCAGGGAAAGACGGTCAGTCTTGACGCGTGGCCTCCTCTGGGGGTCACATGAAGTCAAGCGTCCGTGACGGTCAATTATGATGATTTCACCAGTTTTTCTCTCTCTCTCTCTCTCTCTCTCTCTCTCTCTCTCACACACACACACATATACACACACACATACACACACTCTCACTCTTAACGCAAAATAAGTCGGCTCCGTATTTTTGATTGCTACTTACGTGACTAAAAGACTTCTTGTTTCAATCGGCGTTTGTCATTTCTTTCTATATGCGAGTATTATACCAACCAAGATTGTATGCTGCTTGTTCTCCCCAATGAACCACCAACGTTACGCAACATGCGCTATTGATTCGGTCGCCGACTTCGATGCGTCGTCGTCTCCGCAAAACTGATCGGCAAGGCAGATGCAACTGAGATGCACAGGCAGAGAATGTACAGAATACTCAGGTATCACGGTACACGTCTCCTTGAAGAACACAGCATATCTAGGTGTCAACCTCATGGGTGACATGCTGAAACTACTTGTTATTTCGTACAAATAAATATGTATTGCTCGCTGACATCAGAAAGGCATTTCCGATGATTCGGCTTTCTTCCGACAAAGATAAGGATAGGTTCAGCTTTTTTCTAAAAGTGGGTGACAAGTTAATTTGTGTTCGTTACACCACCCTCATTCTTGGGTTCAATGCTAGCCCTTTTATCCTGAACTATGTTCTGAAGCATCATGCGGAGAGGTTCCCTAGGGACGAGTGTACGCAGATGCTTCTCAACAATTTATATGTGGACAACCTAATTAAAACTAGTAATTGTCCAGACACCTTGTCACATCTCTACTCAGATCTCGTTAGCTGGATGAGTAGAGGTGGTTTGCAATTTCAATTATGTGGAATAGCAAGCATAGATGATACACGATGATAACTTTGCGGACCAAGGCTGCGAATGGAAAAAAGGGCGTTGGTATTCCTATAACCCTATAACAGATGTCACAAAGATTTCTCACCATGTCAGTGATCCCATGGCTAACACAAAAAGAAAGATTCTGTCTTAGGCTTCCCGGAGATTCGACCACTTGTTGTTGTGCTTACCTGTAACGATAAGGAGTCGAATTCTTATCGGGGAGCTGTGGAGACTTGGAATGGAATCAAGTGATCCCAAAAGTACATCAGAATGATTGGGCCACCTTGTCGAAGGACTTGACGGGGTTCATCTCTCTCAATTTTACGAGACGTGCCCTAGATGAGGGTAAAGAAACAGATTTGTTTCTATTTTGTGACGCTTCGCACAAAAGCGTACGGGTTTGCAGCGTATGTCGTACAAGAAGGAATATCTTCCTTGGTTTTTGCCAAAGCAAAAGTGTCACATCTTAAGACTAAGCCCACATTGGAGCCGTTGTCGGCCATGTTGGCCATTAAATGTCTACCTACTATCTCAGAGGTATTTAAAAACGTTTCATTCGAAAATGTATACATCGCTGTGGACGCCCAAATCGTGTTATCCTGGTTGCTTTCCAAGCGAACGAATACAAATAAACATTTTGCCAATAACAGGCTAACGGATATTTCAAAGCTGATTTGTATACTGAATTCAACTTGGCTTTACAATTTAAATACGTGCCCACTGTACAAAACCCTGCAGATTTAATAGCCAGGTGGTTAACCACTAAAAGGTTAAATATCAATTTGGAATGTTGGTCTTCCGGACCGATTTGGATAAGAAAACAACCAGTTACTTGACCTGAGAATGACCTGAACTGTTTGAGTCCCGGTAACAAAAGAATTGTACGTTCTGCGGTTTTATATTCTTCCAGTGGTGTCCAGTGTAACGAGCCTGTTATTTCCTTTGAGAAGTATTCAAGTTTATCTAAATTGTTAAATGTTGCTGCTTATGGTTTTAAGTGTATTAATAAACTGAAGAAGAAAGAGGTGGACTGTGTTCGGGCAGTGTGAATACATTTGGTGAAAGTTATGCAGCAGCAAGCATTCTCAGAAGAATTGCAATATCTAATCAATCCACCCGGGAATGGTGTGCCTCAACGGGTGGGTGGATTGGATTTGTTTCTCGATAAAGCAGGAAGAATTCGTTCGAAAGGTAAGATTTGCAAAACCTCTGCATATGAATACGAGGTTGTCAATCCTATATTGGTTAGGGAAAAAACACCCTTTCAGCAGACTCATTGTTTTGGACTGCCATGGAAACTGTAAGCATTTGGGTGACCCTATTACGTTAAATCGGGTTAGGATGTCTTGCTATTGGATTCCCCAAGGCAGACAAGCCGTCAAAAGGATTTTATCAGGTTGCTATCTTTGTTGGAAAATCAACTGTGTGCCCTTCACCTATCCAAAAATAACCGATCTACCCAAACACCGTGTAAACCCGGTGAAACCTTTTTTGCACACAGGTATTGATTACACAGGACATGCCTGGGTCAGGAGTGGTGAGGGGAAAGTAAAAATGTATCTTCTCATTTTTACTTGCCTGGATGTGCGGGCAGTGTACATGGAACTGGTAGAGGACATGAGTGGGATCGATTCACTGTTCGGGTAAGACCCAGGACAAAGAAATCTCTTGCAAAATATCTCGTCAGTCATTCCAGGACAATCATTGCTTCCACTACCTTCTGCATCATCTATGAATTGTCTTGAATCACTCTCTGATTCACAGCTAGATTAATACCCAGGACAAAGAAACCTCTCGCGAAATATCTCGTCGGTCACACAGGGACAATCATTGTTTTCACTAACTTCTTCATCTATGAATTGTCTTGAATCAGTCTCCGATTCACAGCTAGAGTAAGACCGAGGACAAAGAGATCTCTAGCGAAATATCTCGTTAGTTATTCCAGGACAATCATTGCTTTCATTAACTTCCTTCATTATCTGTGAATTGATTTGAATCACTCTACCGATTCACTGTCCAAGTAAAAAGACGTAGGGCTAAGAAATGTTGGTGATATATTTGATCAGCTTCTTTAACGCGGTTGAATCAGACATGTTGTCTAATATATTGTCTCTGAGAGAATCGTTTTGGGGAGAGATCTTGCTTTTCTATATGCCTTAGATAAATCGAAAGCTATAGGGCTAGCTTAATGTCATGGTTCACGCATTTAAGACACCATTTTAAATGTTTTTTTTCTGAAATAAGTTGCCTTTCTCCCAGCTGTAATATTCATCGTCGTCATCATCATCAGCAGCCGTCATGAGTTTACTGCTGGCAAAGGCCTTTTCCATCACCTTCCATGATCTCGATTGTGCTAACATTTGCCACGTCTTACCGGCAACCCTTTTCTATCTAATCCCTCCATCTTGTGTCTGGTCTTTTCCTACTGCGTTTACTGTCCCATGGGCACCAATCGGTTAGTCTTTTGCCCCATCTAGTGTCATCTCTTCTTGCTAGGTGACCAGCCCATCTCCATCTTTGTTGCTTAATTATTTGTATAATATCCTTCACTCCAGCCCTCCCTCTTTTTCTATCTCTTAGAGTTATCCCTAGCATTGCTTTTTCCATGGCTCTCTGCGATTCTAAGTTGGTTCTCAGTTTGTTTTGTTAATCTCCTTGTTTCGCATCCGTAAACCATGGCTGGTATTATACAACCAGTGTATACTTTACGACTTAAGCACATTGGCAAGGTGCACTTCAAAATGTCTCTATTCATAAGAAATGCTTTCCAACCTATCGTTATGCGTCGTTTTATTTCGCTGTCATGCTCTTTCTCTAACTGTATTACCTGTCCTAGATAGATGTATTCGTCAACCTCTTCTAGAGCTTCTCCCTTTATCTTCATGATGTTTTGGGAGGCCCTTATCGTTGGATATTAATTTTGTCTGTTCATCTTTAACCCAACCTTTTCTTTCTCTATTTAGATCTGTCAACATATTTTGTAATTCATCGGATGCTTCTGATGTCATGGAAACGTCATCGGGGAATCGCAAGTGGTTTAGGTATTCTCCATTTATGTTTATTCCAATTCCATCCCAATCAGTTTTCCGAAAGATAATTTCATGGCTCGCTGTAAATAGTTTAGGTGATATTGTATCCCCTCGTCTTACTTCTTTTGCTATCTTTATCTTTTTTGTATTTATGTAGTCTAATTATTGCAGTGCCGTCTTCGTATATGTTTTGGATGATTTATATGTAATTCTCGATAACACCTTGTTCTCGCATTGAGTTGAAGACTGTCGTGTGTTCTACCGAGTCAAACAGAGTGGTTTGTTGTATTCTAAGGACTTTTCGATCAGTTGATTTATTGTATGTAGGTGATGTATTGTTGAGTGCCCGCTTCTGGAGCCTGCCTGGTTAATTTTCATCTAGAGTGCCTGTTAATCTGTTTGTGAGTATTTTTGTAAGTATTTTTGTGAATAGTTTATATATGTTAGGTAATAGTGTAATAGGGCGGTAGTTGCCAAGGTCTGGCTTTCAGCGTTGTTCATGATCGTAAACAAAAGGACCGTAAACAAAAGGATATTCGTCTTACTGGTAATAGCTGTAATTTGATGCTCTTTAAACATAGATATCAATTTGTGCTCGACTGTCTGGGTTTGACCGGAAAAGAACTACTGAAGAATATTTGTTTGTCTATTGAAACCATCAAATACACTGTCACCTAAACTGTCGACATAGGTTTCTTCAGTTTTGTAATTGATCACCCCCAACACCACATGTTGCCAAAGATTGTTGGTCACGTGACCGTTTCTATTGAGTAACTAACCAGACCTGTCTTTTTTAACATTGATATCAATTCGCGCGTAATTCTGGGTTTCTGTCTGGGTTTGCTCAGAAACGGTCTATATTTGTTTTGTCTATTGTCTTATTTTAGATGAAAATTTCAAGCTAATTGTGCATTTTGTGATACAAGTATATAATTTGGTACACTTATAGCCAAAGGCATTCCAAAAAGATCTGGATATTCAGCATTCATAGATTGTCAATATTTCGCCTACCAGTGACAACGTTTTTCAAATCAATTTTCTAATCAGCAATGAATATAAAATTATATTGAGAACATAACTAGTTGAATTGTTTACCATACATAGTTCTCGGGAATTGACATTTGGATAATACATGGCATTCATCGAAAATTCAAGATGGCGGCCATGGCTGGCATGAAAATTATAATTGCAATAAAGCTGCATAAACTAGACTGATATGGATGATCTCGGTGTCAAATCATACATTTTTTATGATGCAGAATTCGAATTTGGAACCGGAACTTATTTCTATCTCACGATTTAAAATAAGTGATAACAATAACTGCCCAAAGCTAGGGTCTATCGCGGGAAACTCTATTCAGCGCTCCCCTTCACTGTAACAGAGGGCTGTGCAATATAAGACAGCCTTTTAGCACGTGCACTTCATAACTGTACTGGCCTGCATCTGGTAGGCATGTCCAGAAGGTTTCATAGTACCCCTCAGATGTCTTTGGTCATCTACACTGATGTTCTGTTCCAAAATAACAGCTTTTTGTGCGTGCGTGCTCGCACGCGCGCTTATGTGTGTGTGTGTGTATGTGTAACACTGTAATTCACAAATTTGAAAAATATTTTTCTGGTGCTTTGTATTCCTCTATGTTTGTACTCATTTCTTAATGTTTCGCTATCAATCTATATTAGTCTTTCCATATCTATGTATGTCAAGTTCATATCTATCTATCACTGTTCATGCCCACCTCTTCATCACGATTTACTTCGTCGTTCATATTAAAGACTTTAAATTACAATGCGTGTACAGTTATCTCTCTTTATCTATCTATCTATCTATC
>VCCN01005221.1:2177382-2187888 GCA_006491835.1 Architeuthis dux | reverse complement strand
TTGCTCTTTCCACGGCTCTCTATGCGATTCTAAGTTGGTTTTCAGTTCGCTTTGGTAATCTCCATGTTTCGCATCCGTAAGTTATGTCTGGTATTATGCAACCATTGTATACTTTACGCGTTAAGCACATTGGCAAGGTACTCTTCAAAATGTCTCTATTCATACCGAATGCTTTCCAACCTATCATTATGCGTCGTTTTATTTCGCTGCCATGCTCTTTCTCTAACTTCATTACCTGTCCTAGGTAGATGTATCAACCTCTTCTAGAGCCTTTTACTATATCTTTATGATCTTTTGGGGGACTTTTTCGTTAAACATTACTTTTGTCTTTGTTCTGGTCATCTTTAAGCCTACTGTTTTACTTTCTCTATTTAGATCTGTCAACATGTTTTGTAATTCTTCGGACGCTTCTGACGTCATGGAAAAGTCATCGGCGAATCTCAAGTGGTTTAAATATTCTCCATCTATGTTTATTCCTATTCCCTCTCAATCATATGCTTTCAAGGCTCACTGTAAAATGTTTAGACGATATTGTATCCCCTTGTCTTACTCTTTTTGCTATCTTTATCTTGTTTGTATCTCTATGTAGTCTAATTGTTGCAGTGCCATTTTCGTATATGTTTGGGAAGATTTGTATGTAAATATGTATATAAATCAATAAAAAGAATAAATATACTGAAGTTTATATTATATATATAGTCACTAACAATCATATGTATGTGTGAATTAGTAGATAGATAGAGATTACTTTCTCTTTTTCTGAGTATTTATGTATACATGTTTTTTTATGTTTATCAAATTGCATCTCAATTGGACCAGACATGATATACCCTGATTGTAACAAACATTCTTTCTCTTCTTTCACAATTTTCATTTTACTTGATATTCATTTAGAAACCGTCAACCAAAACTGTCACCAAAACTGTCAACATAATTCTCTTCAGTTTTGAAGTGGGTCTGGCTGACTGGTTCACTATATATGCATGTGTCTTGCGTACAGGCCTCGCCAATGAAGCTAGAGGACTGAAAAATCAAATAAAAGTTTTAAAAATTTCCCTACCCCGAAAATAGGTTTTTAGTGGGAGGTTTAATTTACAATGTAAGTTATTGCTAAATTGGTCTCTTTTGTGTCCGGCAGTGTTCACGTTTGTTTTGTTTTTTTGTTGAAAATTAGGACTTTTTTTTAGTGATCACCTCCCAACAAAAGGCGAGAGAAGTAACTTATTCATTGATCACCTTTTTTTCCAATTTTTAATTGCTCACTCCTAATACAGCGTGCTGCCAAAAGACATTGGTCAGGTGACGGTTTCTATTGAGTGGCTAACCGGACCTGTTCTTTTTTATTATCATTATTATGCTCCTTTCACTTAACCGGGAAACATGTAGATAACAGTCAATCAACAGCCGACTGAAGAGATCAAAATTGTTTTCCCGAAGTAAAAAGCTTCCACTCAATGGAACTGATAAGCTTGTAAATATATTACTTTCTCCTCGCCATTTTATACGATGTTATCGTCTGCTTTGTTGACGCATGCGCATCTCAGTTCACAAACTTCCATTTTATATCGTTCCAAACGGCCATTTCTCTTTGTGTGTATTTGTCTTTCTCGCATTTTGTTTCTTTTGCATTTCTATCGTTCGTTTTCTTTCTGTGCCCCCATATCTCTCTCTCTCTCTCTCTCTCTCTCTCTCTCTCTCTCTCTCTCTCTCTCTCTCTCTCTCTCTCTGTATCTATCTATCTCTCTCTGTATCTATCTATCTCTCTCTCTGTATCTATCTCTCTCTCTCTCTGTGTTACTTTCTCTCTTTCGTTTCGTTTCTTTCTTTCTTATGTCATACTTTTTTAATATATCTTTGTTTTTATATAGCTATCATTTCTTTCTTTGCTTTTCTATCTTTTTTCTTCCTCGAATAATTTTTGTTTCTTCTTCCTGAAATATCATTCATTCATTATTTCGGTCTTTCTTTCTTTCTCTATCTTAATATTGATCTATAATATATACTTCTTATTTCTTCTTCCATATTTTTCATTTCTTTCCTTCTTGTTCTTTCTTATTCTTCCCTCCCCCCGTTCCTTCTTCCTTTCTTTCTTAATACCGATCTATATATGCTACTTATTTGTTCATCTGTATCTTTCATTTCTTTCTTTGTTTATTTCTTCTTTCATCCCTACATACATTCTTCCTTTCGTTGTTTCTTTTCTTTCTTTCTTTTTTTCTTTCTTCCCTCTCTACATAACTTTTATTCTTTCTTTCTTTCTTTCTTTCTTTCTTTCTTACTTTTTTCATTTTCTTACTTTGTTTCTTTGTTTGTTCCAGTCTTTCTTTCTTTCTTTCTTTCTTTCTTTCGTTATTCCTTTCTGTCTTGCTTACTTTCTCTCTATTTTCCTCTTTTCCTTCCTTCCTTCCTTTCTTTCTTTCTTTCCTTCTTAATCTCTTTTTCTTTCTTTCCTTCCTTCCTTCCTTACTTCCTTCTTTTCTTTCTTTCTTTCTTTCTTTCTTTCTCCATTTCTTCCCAAAACATTAGAATCAAGATTAGATGAGTTGAAAGTTCGAGGAAGAATTGAGTCTGTCCAGTCCTGGAGTCTGCAACGATACTAAGAAGGGTTCTGGAGACTTGAGGAAATTTGGTGTCACTCAATCTCCAGCGAATACCACCAGACACCACCAGACACAAAACAACACATAACATATAAGTAATAATGATAATTATTATAATAAAACCAAGGAATTCGTGTTTCCTATTCACTGGCTTTATCTGCCATCTTTCTAACGGGAACCATGGTCTGCAAATTCCTGGGCCAATTTTCAAACAATCAGAAATGTAGGCGCCATCTTAAATCATCACCGCCATTACCCCATCGTCCGAAGCGGGAACTGGAACGCTCTAACTAACTGTCAACGAATTAGATTTACTTTCTACCCAAGTCCAGTTGGCGCCGCCTCACAATAAAGGCAATCAGGGTCCCAGACTTGGCTGAACTAAAAACAACAATCGGTCCAATTTTTTTCGCATAGAACCAGGGCCGAATCATAGAGAGACAAGAAAAAAAATAACGATTAAAAAAATACTTGTTCAAATATTCTCATATCAATAGTTCGATTTATGCTTTGTCCCTTTTTTCTGTCTCGCCTGGCGATATTTTTGCAGAGTAAATATTTGGTATTGATTGGTAATGCCGTGTTTAACTCAAGTCCAATTTATGGTAAGGATACTTTTATGTGTCAATATCGGTTGCTCTATACGTATTTCGTTATTTCTTTCATTTCTTTCTTTCATTTCTTTCATTTCTTTTTTTCATTTCTTTCTTTCATTTCTTTTATTTCTTTTTTTCATTTCTTTTTCATTTCTTTCTTTCATTTCTTTTTTTCATTTTTTTTTTTCATTTCTTTTTTTCATTTCTTTCATTCATTTCTTTCTTTCATTTCTTTCTGTCTTGCATTTCTTTCTTTCATTTCTTTCTTTCATTTCTTTCATTTCTTTCTTTCATTTCTTTCTTCTTTTCTTTCATTTCTTTCTGTCTTTCATTTCTTTCTTTCATTTCTTTTTTTCTTTCTTTCATTTATTTCTTTCATTTCTTTCTTTCATTTCTTTTTTCGTTCTTTCATTTCTTTCATTTCCTTCTTGCTTTCATTTCTTTCATTTCTTTCTTCATTTCTTTCATTTCTTTTTTTCATTTCTTTCTTTCAATTCTTTCTTTCTTTCATTTCTTTCATTTCTTTCTTTCATTTCTTTTCTTTCATTTTTTCTTTCTTTCATTTTTCTCTTTCATTTTTCTCTTTCTTTTACTTCTTTCTTTCATTTTTTTCTTTCTTTTATTTTTCTTCCTTTCATTTCTTCCTTTCATTTATTTCTTTCATTTCTTTCTTTCTTTTTTAAATATCGGTCTGTATATCCTTCTTGTGTGTTCTTCTGTATCTTTCATTTCTTCCTTTCTTACTTTCTTACGTTTTTCTTTCTTTCAATCCTTCCTACATTGTCTTTCTTTATTTCTTAATATTGATCTAGATATTATTCTTATTTGTTCTTCTGTATCTATCATTTCTTTCTTTCCTTTCTTCCTTCTTTCTTTATTTATTTCCTTCCATCCTTCTTTCCTTTCTTCCTTCTTTCTTTATTTATTTCCTTCCCTACTTCTTTCCTTCTTTCCTTATTTCTTTCTCCAAACAAAACTTTCTTTCTTTCATTTTTTACACAAGTTTTATTCTTTCTTTCTTCCTTTCTTATATACTTTCCTTTCTTTTCTCTCTCTTTCTTTCTATCTCTCTTTCTTTCTTTCTTTCTTTTAGTGGTGACTACTAATCACAAAGACCTAATATTATACAGTGAAGATTTCAGATCAAAATTCAGCGATTAACTGTGTCAGGCTACAGACTTATTAATCCACCCACGTAGTGTGCTCCAAGCGTTTAGCTTTGTGTCAAAGCTAGGTTTAACAAACATAGATATTAACAATACATATAATATTACTGCCAATATAATCAATCACCGCTGCCCACAACACTGGTTTATTGCTGGGATTAGGTTATTCATGTGTTCTGACATGTATATCTATTTATCTATGTATCATGACTTTGTCCAGCCCTAACCGTTCATATTAGAAACCTGGAATTTTTCACACACCCCCTCAATGAGATGGGGAAATGCTTTTTTGTTTTTGAAAATTCTCTCCCTAAATAGGTTTTTGGAGGTGGGTTCAATATACAATGTAGGTTTATGTTAAATTGGTCACTAGTTTTCGCCCGCTTGTTTTTTGAAAATTCAGACCTTTTTTAGTGATAGCCAAACCTTTTAATTGATCACCCACTACATAGCATATATGGGTGACACTGATTTATGATTTCCCTTGGAATGCTAGTTTATTTAATGTTTTTACTATTGATCTGGTTTATGGCACATTGACATATACATAACGGTCATGTGGTGTGTCATAATTTTGGCAGTGTATTAGACTGTAAATATCTAAAATGAAGAGGAAATCCCTTTGCTCTGTTGGCTTTGTCGGGTGGGGGGTGAAGCTGGGATTACCAAGAAGACGAAGACGAAGAATAGTATTCAAGAGAAAAGAGGTAAGTGCAGACACTATAGACTGTAATAGTATTGGTGATGAGAGTTTTAGACTGCCCTTTAGTAAAAACCGTCAAGCAAAACTGCCACCAAAACTGTCAACATAGGTTTCTTCAGTTTTGGGTCTGGCTGGCTATCTATGTGTTATCACGTGTACAGGCCGCACCAATGGAGCTAGAATTTAAACATTTACTCCTTATGTTTAGAAATAACGTTTTTAGAAATAACGTTTTTTCTTTGTTTGTACCACCCCATAGGTTTTTAGTGTGTGGGTCAATTTACAATCTAAGTTTATGCTAAATTGGTTCCTTAGTTTGTGTCCGGTAGTGTTCACGCTCGGTCTTTGTTTAGTGATCACCGTCCAACAAATGGCGAGAGGAGTGACTTATTAATTTGATCACACTTTTTCCAATTTTGTAATTGATCACCCCCAAAACGGCATGCTGCCAAAAGACGCTGGTGACGTGACGATTTCTATTGAGTGACTACCCATACTTGTTATTATTACTAGTTAATCCCAGTGGAAAATAATTCACAGATATACAGGTTTACCCCGCTATCCGAACGTAGGGCGTTCCTATAAAAGCCTTTCGTAAGCCGAAATGGCGTAAAGCGAAGAAGCAATTAACATTCATTTATATGGGGAAAATGGTTAGGATGGTATGTCAGGCTGAGTAAACAGAGGTCGTGGTGGTGGGAGGTACAGGAGACAGGCGTGTTGAAGAGAGTGGAAGAGGGTATGCGCTGCCTCTATAATGACTCGCTGCAATTATTAAAAACAAAAAGGAAACATGAAGCGAATTTTCGAAAAGCGAGGACTACCTGTATTTGAATTCTATTGGATTCGTTTTTTTAGAAAAGAAACTAAAAAAAACTCGTTTCAGTGGAAGAGTCCAATGTTTAAAATGGAGGGTTGGAGATATTTTTATCAGCAAACTTATTACCGCGGAAGAGTCCATGGTTACGGACAGCAATCTAAGAAAATCACACTGTTCATTATATAATTGTCAAAGTCCAGTCCAAATTGGAGTTGATTTTATTTTTCCCCGTGACAAGAACAACAAGAATAATCCTCACCAAATGTATGGGAGGAAACTCTTCACTGTTTGTCTATCCAGTCACGTTAAACCAAACCTATATATAAAATTAACATTCCCCTACCATGATTTGAAATCACGACCATGGGATTGTAAGGCAGTTCTCTTATCAACTGAGCCAATTCTTATATATCTAAGAATGTATTTATTATATATACAATACAAAAGTTGCAGTAATCATCTTCAGTCGGAATAGAAGTAGGATTGGAGTTTGATCCTGCAACAGCCAGGCCTGTTCTTTCTTTTTTATGATTTTTTCTTTCTTCCTTCTCTCCGATCTTATCGTTTCTTTCTGTCTTTTTCTTCTCAGCCTTCTTTTTATGATCTTTCTCTTTCTTTCGGTTTATCTTTCATTCACTCCTCCTTTTTTTATAATCCTTTCTTTTGTCAAACTGCAAGAACAAGAACAATCCTCACCTAATTTTTAGGGAAGTAAACTCTTCACTATATGTCTGTGTGGTTACGTTAAACCAAACTGATATAATATATTAAGAATGTATGTATTATACATACAACACAAAAGTTGCAGTAATCATCTTCAGTCGGAATAGAAGTTGGAGTAGAGTTTGACCCTGCAGCAGCCAGGCTTGTTAGATTATTATTACCATTATTACCATTGTTAAGGGGACACCCACACTTCATGACGCATACATTTGGTATTTGCACCCTACGTTTGCTGATGATCGTATTATTTACGCTTGCCATGAGAAATGGTGGTTGAAAGGTTGTACCAAACCCAGGATGATAGATAGGTTAACGCTGATTACAACGAAGGTAACAAGTAGAGCTTCATCGGCCCTTATCACTCAGATTATCTCGTATCAGTAATATAAATGAAAATGAGTTTACGCAGAATCTACATGGAAATGAACATAGGGCTGATACGCGCCCACGCCGATCAACATATGCAGACGATTCCAAATTTGCATACACCCGATACGTGCAGGCGTATGGGTTCTCCAAGTTCCGGTATTTGAAGAACCACCCGCAACTCTTCTAATGAGATCAGGGCATTGTTAAAAACCGTAAACCAAAGTCACCAAAGATGGTCTTGCTGGCTGGTTGGTGGACTGGCTGGCTACGTATGTATACATGTCTGTATGTATGTATGTATGTACAGTGTCGACCATAAATGTGCACACCGTTAATTTCTTTATAAGCCAAACATAGCAGGATTCTATATATATATCTTTAGTGGAACATTACACGCTCAAAAGAGGTGTTTCAGGTATTATTTATGACCAAACTCTACAGCATTGAAACTCTGTTGCCAAACATATTTTTTCATAAGGGTGTACTCGTTATGTATGTATGTACAGTGTCGCCCATAAATGAGTACACCGCTAATTCTTTTATAAACCAAACATAGCAGGACTTTATTATTTCTAGTGGAACATTACACACTCAAAACAGATATTTTCAGTTATTGTTTATGACCAAACTGCATTGAAACTCTGTTGCCAAACATATTTATTCGTGGGGGTATACTCATTATTGGACTGTAACATATTCATATTTTCCAATGCTGTAGAGTTTGGTCATAAATAATAACTGATATCTGTTTGGATTGTGTCCACTAGAAATAACAAAATCCTGCTATGTTTGGTTTAGAAGACAATTAACTTTCTATAAAATATTGGTAGGGCTGTACTCATTTATAGGCAACACTGTATGTATTTATCCATGTATGGATTACGGTACTTTCATCTACATCACTTTAGCAAATATCAGTTTCGTCTACATCACTTTGGTCTAAAATCACTTTTGTCCCCACTATACCTCCAGAAGTTCTCAATGAATTTCAATGACATTTTGTCAAATGGTGGGCCATTGGCTAAAGAAGAATTGATGAGATGTTGGGTGGATCATGGGAGTCTTTTTCGATTGAAAGGAAAAAGATTCCAGGCTCCGTCCCAAAATTTAATAAAACAATATCCCTCAATCGAAAAAATCCCTGGATCCACCCTAAAATTTCATCAATTCTTCCTTAGCCCATAGCCAACCACTCGATAAAATGTTGAGACCTTTTGGGACAAAAGTGATTTTAGACCAAAGTGATGTAGACCAAACAGTTATTTGCTAAAGTGCTGTACGTATGTATGTATGTATGTATGTATGTATGTGTCGCGCGTACATGCCATGTCAATGGAGCTAGAGGTCAGACAAAATAAAACCTTTACTCATCAGTATGTCTAGAAAAACATTTGTATCCCCCCCCATGGCCCAACAAAGGGGGAGAGAAGTAACTTATTCATTGATCACTCCTTCCTCCAACGTTTTAATTGATCACCCACAACACGCTATGCAGCCAAAAGACGTTGATCAGGTGACGGTTTCAGTTGACGAACCAGACCTGTTTTTATTGATATCTACATCAACGCACGCGAAATAATCAAGAAAATGAAGGCGGGGGACCTGCAGAATACATAAACGCAAAGAAGGCGCTCTGCTCGTAACGAAGGCACCTCAAACCCCAGAGACCTGCTGAATTCATGAAATAGTGTTCGAGAAGTCAAAAGCCAAGGCCGCCCTGCTCGTAGACAGAGATGGGCGTTTCTGTGTAAGTCCATGGGGGGTGAGGTATGCCTGATTTGGTAAAGAAGGGCGACTTAACCGTCAAAAATGGATCGTATCATAAGGACTGATTTGACCGGTCACCGCTGAAGAAGCTAACATTTATTTTACTTTCGTACTAAGTTGGTACGGCAATGACTGTTTATTTTATTTTATTTTATTTGTTTTATTAAATCAAGTATAGATGTAAAACAAAATGTAAAATCATATTCTTCTACAAATTCTAATACTGAAGCAGATGCATGCTAATAAACCAGGGGCAAAGTAGGACGACTTAACCGTCAAAAATGCATGGCATCATAAGGACTGATTTGACCGATCACCGCTAAGGAAGCTAACATTTGTTTTTACTTATCAAGTATTGTAAACCATTGAATAATAAAATAATCGATTTTACTAAAACCAAAACAATAACACTGCCGTGTCGACCTTACTGAAATTGTGATTAAACAAACTAAAAATTCGGATGAATGTAAATAGTAGTCAGAAATTAATAAAAATGGTTTACAATACTTGAAAGTAAAAAAAAAAAGTTAACTTCCTTAGCGGTGATCGGTCAAATCAGTACTTATAGTGCGCTCCATTTTTGACGTTTAAGTCGTCCTACTTTGTCCCTGATTTTATTAGCATGCATCTGCTTCTGTATTAGAATTTCTAGAAGAATATGATTTTACATTTTGTCTTACATCTATGCACATACACTCACACAAACATACCCTCATAAACATACTCCCACACGCATATAGGCGGAGTTCAAGCGTCGTAAATTAGGAGTAATGATAATCCTTGGTCTTACGGATGTAAAATATAGTAAATGTGTTCATCTACTATATTTTTTTTCTATAGTTATTGCACCAATATTTTTTTTCTATAGTTATTGCACTAATATCTTTTTTCTATAGTTATTGCACTAATATTTTTGTTCTATATGATAATCCTTGGTCTTACGGATGTAAAATATAGTAGATGAACACATCTACTATATTTTACATCCGTAAGACCAAGGCTTATTATTACTCCTAATTTACGGGCACCCAAAGATTCCAACAATTATAACTATACAACGTCAAATATTAGTGCAATAATGAAATTAAAAGTCATTAATTGTTCAGAATATTGCGCACTATGAATTCGTTTAGATACGACGGAAACCGTGCATCTGACGAGCCAAAATGTCGTCGTAATTTCTTTCTGAGTCGCGTCCAGAGATTTTCGATAGTCTGGGTGTCTGATAAAGAACAAATTAATGGCCTTGAACTTCATTATTGTTTCATTATCTACGTTATACTTTTTTGAGCCTTTGTATGACTTTTTGGAGGCTTTGTATGCTGTGTTTAACTATCATATTTTACATTCGTAAGACCAAGAATAATCATTACCTCCATTTTACCAGGCTGAAAGTAACATAAGGCTAGAAATAGGCGGTTTATCCCTTGTATAATTCTTATCGAGCAAGTCTAGCGAACTATCAATACTGTAGCCATTTCAATCCATGACTAAATTGCCGAGAAAACTTCAAAACATCCCCCCCTAATATTGTACAAAATATAGCACTAGGAAATTTTACTATGTTCATATCTATCTATCTATCTCTCTGTTATATCTATATATCTCTGTTCATATCTATCTAATTGTTCATATCTATCTATCTATCTATCTATCTTTCTGTCATATCTATGTTCATATCTATCTATCTCTGTCATAACTATCTCTCTGCTTATATCTATCTCTCTATCTATTTGTTCACATCTATCTATCTATCTATCTA
>VCCN01005221.1:1928003-1939858 GCA_006491835.1 Architeuthis dux | reverse complement strand
TATATCATAACACCATGGCTAAAAAGCCCAATCTGGCCTACTATCTATCTATAGCTGTTGGGGTAAAACAAGTAATGTTATGTATGTATGCCTTTCCCAAGGGTAATAGTGCTGTTTGAACTCTACTCGCAGATTCCATTCTTCGTGACGTTAACAAGAATTCTGAACCACCAAACCCACCCGAAAACTGATTACAACGGTTTTATCTTTTAGGTCGTAAAATCCTTGAGGAGAAGTTTGATCCGCAAAGCCTTTCTGAATTGATGCAACATGTCGAATCGATAAAGAAAAAGGTTAGAAGATATTTCGAATTTCAGCATGTTCTTCTGAGGTATTTCTTTTTCTGGCGTTTGTAAAGAGCCATAAACATCCGAAGAGAATTGTCTTTTTACCAGCGACGAACGTCAACAGGTCTATGAATGCCAAAAACCTTTTCATTCAGATAAATTTGATTAGGTTAAATTCGTGCATAAGAAATGAATGATAAAGAGAGTTGACAAAGAAAGGGGAATTTTTTTTATGTCACACTGCGTCATATTATTCCATTTTTTAAATCAATTCCCGAGATAAAGAAATAAAGTAAAAGATAGCTAGAGAGATAGAAAGAAAGCAGACTATTCAGTGTTTATAACTAATGTTTCCACTTCATATATATATTTTATAACTTTTTCATTTCCCAATGAATTATATCGCATATTTTTCTTTTTTTCATGCAATGATTATTTATTCTTGTTTCTAACGTTTTAACAGGGATTAACTTGAAAAATCAATTGGAAAGAAATAGTTTTATTACAGAAACAAATGTTGTAAATGCTGTCAAAGATTTTATATACAACGTCGCAGGTCTTGAATAGTCTGTTCTTTTTCTTGTTATTTCTTTCATCACAGACTCAGAATCTTGTGCGTCAGAAAATGGAGGAAAGGTTTGAAACTGTCAAGATTCCAAGGGAGATAACCATTGCAAAACTTTGTCAGACAACCGGAATAAATCTGGTAAGCTTTCTTTTTTTGTATTTTGTTTATTAGGAACGTTTTTGGTAGTACCTCAGTGGTGATTTATTTGTAGTATAACCTTGTACATGTTCTGCCGACATGAAACATCTCGTTCCAGGATTGCACATTTACGGGAGAGATGAATCTGTGGATGGAAACAAACAGTTGGTCCATACAAGAAATAGGCTCTCCCACGTGGTCGGAGAGAAAGACGACAAAGTCCAGTCATTTTATTTCTCTTGATAAGCTTCGATGCAGGGCCGGTTCACGGATCAATCAGGGTATTGAATTCTGTTTTGTTGAAAACCTAACGAGTTGTTCTGTTCCCAGTTACTTTATTGAAGGCGTGACGGTGATGATAGTAGTAGCTCAGGCCGCATTCGCATCTTCCTCCCTTCCCTCCCGCACCCTAATGGGTGAGGAGTCAAGCTCTTAGCCTGCTGACCCGTCGTTGCTATGTGCCCCCAACTGACTATTCTACCCCCGATTTAAAATCACGGTGCCCTAAAAATACTCTGATTGGCCGAACGCATTCTCTTTGTTCCCTCAGTCAGCCGTTTGACCTATGTTCTAACCAGGAACCTGATATGGCGTTTTGGGACAAGTCTCAATACTATCACCCCAAAACGCCATCCTTTTCTACCCTCCTTCCTTCAGTAAGCGAACACACGACCTGTCTAATTATATCTGTTTTTAATGTTTGCGTTTTCAAATGGAATAGTTGTGAATTGTTATTCAATAAGTAGACACCCACACACACCCCCACACACACCCACACACACATATATATATATATATATATGTATGTATTTTATAAATGGTTTTTTATTGATCCATAACTAATCGTACAATTGGTTTCACATTTAAGACTTTCAAATGGCATTTATGCAGAGTTTCTTATACTAAATGCTCAGCTTCTTTGTTTCTTTCTTTTTTTCCTTGTCATTGTTGGCTAATCGTTGTTACGGTCTAGGCGTGTCTAAGGCGTGGCTTATTTTCTCTTCTCCTCTCCTCTATTTAGATGTCGCTGCTGTTATCGTTGTTTGCTCGATACCTACATTAGATCAAAGAAGCTTTCTCCGATGTATATATATATATATTAGTCTGAAAAGCTTCTCAAAACCTAACAACGAGAAAAAAATATAATACATGAATAAAAAATAAACATCACTTACATGGTCTGCTTCTCTCGGGCCTTTTAATGGAAGCGACATTTATTTATCCCTTGACCACGTGATTTTACCCACATTAGTAGGATCGTCCACAAATTACTAGCCGAACACTTTTCTCAAGAGAAATATTTTTACAAGAAGACCAGTATATATCATATACTAATTAAAACTTCAAGTATATTTAAATTCGAAGGTTCGTCGGTTGTTTACCATGGCAATACACAGCTTCGGAGAATTTCAAAACAATACTGCTTTTAATCCAATGGCTCTCCAGCAACCCAGATCACGGATCATCACCTAAAAATTATGAAGTTTTAATAAATAAACTATTAGCCTCGGTCAAATTGAAAAGACCCAAAGAGGAAACTGCTCGTCGTGATCACTCCTGGATAGGTTTATTTAAATTGAAAGAGATTGATATGAACAGACTGAAATTGATAGATAATGAATAATCATAATAAATAGTGGTTCTCAATCTGTCGGAGTCAGTCTGTCATACCTGTCGTGATATTCTACATTGACAAGGCCAAAAGTCTGGCAGGATTCTTCAAGTCTTTGAATCTGATGCCAATGGCAGTTTTAGAAATGAACACCGTAAACCGAAACCTTTCTGTTTTGACTACGTTTTTCTGTGTGGTTGCTTTGTGTGACCCTGTGTCGCAGACACGTCGTTTACGCTTGACCAATTCATTTACAGCAAACGGGACGTCAGACACTGGGGGGGGGGGGAGTAGGAAATTATTTGCAGAAATACATTTTTTAAAATCTAGATTTGGTAATTCGAGAGAACCTAAGACAGATTGGCTACATGCAAAAATTCACAGAACTTATTGCACAGTTAATACTGGCGACAATATAGTGTATAACGGAGGAACTTTTAATCCAATGAACAACCAAAGTATGTGTATATTTTAGAACATACAAATGTATGCACACATTCGTATGCCTTAAAACGTGTATGCATACGAGGATGTATCAATGTCCGCAGTTATTAGTTAAATTTTGATCTGGAATTTTTATTATCCAACATTACACAGCTGATAAAACCTGGCTTGCATATACTGAGTTCAAATGCCGTTGGCACTAAATTATACCGTGATTATTGTTTCATTTTTTCCTGCTGTTAGAATTTACAGTGTCACTACATACATATTCGTTAGAGTTAATGAAAGGGCAATGTTTAACGACTTAACCGTCAAAAAGACCGCATCATAACGACTGACTTGACGGATCGCCGCTAAAGAAGCTAACATTTTTTTTTATTTTCGTAGTAAAAAAACGATTTCTTTTTATTAAATGAAGTATTGTAAACCATTTTTATTAATTTTTGACTACTATTGATATTCATCTTAATTTTTAGTTGTTTTGTACTCACAATTTAACTAAGGACGGTCTTACCGACCGACCTTAGTTCAATTGTGAGTACAAAACAGTGTTTGTTTTGGTTTTAGTAAAAAAGCGATTATTTCATTATTTATTTTTATTTAGTAAACCATTCTTATTAATTTTTGACTACTATTTACCCTCATCTTAATTTTTAGTTAACTAATTTGTTTAACTAAGTCCGTGTAAAATGGATTACAATAAACGAATAATAAAATAATAGCTTTTTAATTAAAACCAAGTTGAATTGTAAACAAAAATAACTAAATGTTAATATGAAGGTAAATAGTAGTCAAAACAATATTTCGTCTAAATAAAAATAAATAATAATATAATCGCTTCTTTTACTAAAACCAAAACAAACACTGCCGTACGGTACCGGTCTTATTGTGATTAAAAAATAAATAACAGTTAGGATGAATGTAAATAGTAGTCAAAAATTAATAAAAATGATTTACAATACTTCATTTAAGAAAAATAAAATAATCGTTTTTTTACTCAAACTCAAACAAACACTTTTCTTCGATACGGCCTTAGTACGAAAGTAAAAAATGTTAGCTTGTTTAGCGGTGATCGGTCAAATCAGTCATTATGGTGCGATCCTTTTTTAAGTCATTAAACATTACCAATAAAAGTATTGACCTATCCTACCCGTGATATCACGGATTACATAAACAGCTAGTATTACAACAGTTTGCTTCTTTCTCCAGAGTTTAACAACTGGCCATGGATACTATTTATGTCAAACCCCAGAAATGGTACCAGAAAGTCGAGACATTGTTTTGAAGGACAAAACGACTGGAAAGTTTATTTGGAACCACCAAAACAATAAAAGTAAGTACATTTGAATTTCTTAGATTAAGTATTGTCAAGTATTATTCATGTTTGACTAGTACAGAAGAAGCCGAATTTGATCATTTTGGGACAGGGTCTTTTAGATAACAATAACCGATAACATTAAGTAAAGGATATAAATATTGGAACAATTTCCATTCATTGGTATTAATGTTCAGTCGTTGTTATGTTTCATTATTATAACATGAAATTCGTTGTTAAATTAAACAACTTCATAAAAACTATTATGAAATTAATATAAAGTTTTAATTCATTGATATGAATTTTTAGTACATTTTAAATAGATTTTTTGAGGCCGATAACAATAACCGTTTGGTAACATTATCCGTATTTAAGATAAACGGCATCTTCGGTATTTTTCATCTTATTTCTTGGTTTTTATTACACTAGTTGTATTAGATGTAATAGTGTCCGAATTGCTTAGATGAGGCATTGTCAATTATGTATAATGTTTCATTAGTATTTCTTTCATCTTATTTCGGTTGCAAAGGATGACAAACATAGATAATGTGGCAATAAAGAAAGTAGTTGAGCGGACAACGTAGAATCAGACGAATATAAAGAATGAAGGAGAAAAATGAATGAAAAACCTAAATGAATGAATTAGAGAGTGATAAAGAATGATGAAAATGAAGAAGAAATAACTAAAAGAAAGAAAGAAAGAAAGAGAAGGGGATTGATGTGAAACCTAAAAAATATTTCAAGATGTCATTCCTTCGTCGTCGTGTAAGCTTTTCGGTTACACAACCACTGCGCGCGCAACACACGCGGTAATTGGCGTGTGCTTATAGGTCAGAGGTTGTTTTTTCTTTCTGGGCTTCGTGAGTTTTGTTACTTATTTGCCATCTTTTAAAAAAGAAACTCCCCCATATGGTAGCTATCTGTCCACACCACACAGTATCTTCAAAAGTTCCCAATGAATTTAAATTAAACTTTGTGGAAGGGTGGGCAATAGGCACTGGAAGAATTCATCAAACATGGAAGGGGATCCATGCACAATTATGTCCCCTACATCGTAGCTATCTGTCCACACTACACAATATTTACAAAGGTTCTCTGTCCACATGATATCTCAAAAGATTCTAGATGAATTTCAATGGAATTCTGTGGAACGGTGGGAAATAGATTACGAGAGAAGTCATTACATTTTGTAGCGGATCCATCCAGAACTATCTCCTATACGCCCTAGCTAACTGTCCGCAACCACACAATAGCTCCAAAAGTTATGTCTCTCCACACGATATCTCCAAAGGTTCTCAATTAAATGTTGTTGAAGGGTGGTCAATAGGCTACGGATGAATTCATCAAATTTTGGAGCGGCTCAATGCACAATTACCCCCCCCCCACGTCGTAGCTATCAGTCCACACAGTTTGAGACATTCGATTGTAAATAGCTCTAAGCTACTCGCTCTGAGGCATATGATGCTTCAGTTACTCAGCTTAATATTTCCTTTCTAACGATATCAAATATACCCATATTAGATGAAAATAATGTTTTTCTGACTAAGGTACCACGGCGAAAATCCGCCATTTTGGATTTTCCATTACAAAAGTAGTTAAGCTATAAGGCTGCATAGGTTATCATATATTGATCCTATTAACATTCTGGTACCACTAATGTTTGGCCACCTTGGGTAGTACCAAAATCTGAATTGGTCCCTGGACTATTTAAAGATTTAATTGTGCAAGTGCACCCACACACAATCCAGACAAACATATTCCCTCGTCGTATGTATTTTATGTCTGGCGACGTGAAAACGACTTATTCAGTCATCGGAGGTGAAGCATATTTTACACCGATTGGAAAGTTCGAGTATTGGGCGGTAAGTAAAGTGGTAAGTAGTGCCCTTGCGCTGGCTACAGCATCAGCCATCCTTGCCAGGACTCCACGTATCACTAGTTTCCTCTCAGCTCTGGTTTGGTATTTATGAAATAGACCTAAGTGGCGTCATTCACTTTAGCCATAGCTGGGAGGAGAGATGGATTCATGCCTTTCCCAATGGCATTAGTGCGAAGTGAACACAAACTGTCTCAGTCAGAGTTTGAACTCGGCTCTCTAGGTCTATTTTCTGTGCCGTTAACCACTCGGCCACTATGCACCCCCTGGTCACCCCGCATCTCCAGACTTACGACGTTAAGACGCCTTAACGATTACCGGAAGTAAAGCACTTTTTACGCCGATTGGAAAGTTCGAATATTGCAAAATGGTGGCCGTTCGATACAAGTGAACTTGAAGGAGAACAAGATGGAAAAAGGTGTGTTTTTCACAAACAAACTTCTTCCTGATGGACGAACAATTTAAAGGATTTTTAAAGAACAATTTAAACCTTACAGACAGGGAAATAGTAAATGGGGAAGAGGGGAAGATTTTGACGGAGAAGAAGATAGAAACAATTTTCAGATTTTGAAGAAGATAAAAATTAAATTCTAAAGAAGAGGAAGAAGTAGAAAAACAACAACGGAATAAGAAGAAACAAAACAGTCTGAAGAAGATGAAATCAATTAAAGAAGAATAATAAGAAAAGGCATAGAGGAGAAAAATGAGAAGGCTAAAGGAAGAGAAGACTGTGTGTAGAGGAAGGGAACACAGTGCATGAAGAAGAAGAAGCTGAAACAAATTGTTAACATCAAAAACGTAATAGAAACAGAAAGAGAGAAACCATTAAAACGATTGGAAATCGCGTTTCTTCTACAACCGACGTCAGCACATTGCTAGCGGGTAGAAAGGGAAACGAGAATTTTTAGCGAATGAACCAACGTCAGAATTTGCCAATTGGCATCCATTTAAATCGATACACTTTTGATTCTTACCCGTTTCGAAATTTTCTGCGGACCTGACGAAGACGAACGGGAGTCGGGTGGCGTGGGATGGCGAGAGCTGATGTTGGCATTCTTGGAGATTCGTTCAATGAAACGAAAGTTGTGTTTGATGTCGGCTTGAGACGTGGTTTCGACGCAACGTCTCGAGGCTGGCAGACGAGAAGCACCGAAACCAATGCTGTTTGTAAGGAAAGCGATCAGAAAGTTCTTCGCTACTTACATTTCAGATATTTTTAAAAACTGTTTTCCACCTAAACGTTTTAGTACAAGCGTTCTTGACCCAATGCTGATTAATGATTAAAGGGTGGTTTGCGGACTTTTCTCTAGATAGAATAAATATTGCGTGTGTCTTTTTTGACAATTTAATTCTGTCAGTTAATTCAGGCCTTATCGCCTTTTCTTAACTTATACATCATGACATGTCTTATGTGCTCAGAGACACTCCATCTTTAGTTGGGTGAAGTTAGTAACCATGTTAGTTGAATCGTATTTTGAAGACGTGACTTACTCGTTTAAAGTTGTACAAACACGTACGAACATTTATTGTTAACATTTAAGTATTTTAGAATAACGAAAATATCATTCAATCTATCGCTATCAGATTTCGAACATTACTTATAAGATGATCTGGTTGCATGTATTGTTATCATTGGGGCATTTTAGAATAGTGAAAATATTGTGAAATCTATTGCTATCAGATTTCAGACTTTACTTATGAGATGACCTGATGTATTACTCTTAGTAGAAAGCAAAGCGATGAATATTCTTCTCAGAAATGATGTATTAAAGGTAAAGTTATCAACATTTCTTTCCAATTCTCACCAGGAAAAATACGCACCGCAGTCGGATTATGGCCTTCCATACCGTCACATGTTGATCCTTCAAAGTACCCGGAATACGAGGTAAGCCTTAGTTAACCTATTTAATCCAATGACAATTTTAAGAAAATGTTTTGCAATTGTTTGACATTTTGAAATAAGCTGCAGGAAATATTAGGCGTTTACCGTAGGACGGGCGAACTAACCAAAACATGGTTTTGAGAAGATGAGCTCCAAGGTTTGGCGACTTTAAAAACCGCATAGCGACCACAATTTTAGATTGATTTTCATAACGATATGTATGATACCTCCAGTATATGGTGTACAACATGACTATAATATTGTTTTTACATATTACAGAAAGATTACCAAAAATAGTTCATTAGTAACCAGCAATTAGCATTAGGAATTAAGGCTTTGCACGTGGTAAACAATCGCATTGTAAATAACTGCAAAACAGAGTATTAGAGGCGAACTGGAAACGTTCTGGTTATACCAATAGATAGAGCAGGGATCGCTGAGAATTTAACATTACCGCAATTTTGGAGCTGTGGCGAGTTCGCCTCTCCTACGACAAACGGCTCATATTAAATCACTTTTTCATTTATAATCATCGTCAATCTGACACTTCATGTTGTACAACCTGATGCAAGAGTAAAATAGCTAGATTTTCCATTACAATTGATACAATATAATACACGCTTACTTCAATCCATCTTAATAGCAGCAAATCATGAATTGTCGTGAATCCGACAATTCATGTTCTACAACCTAATACAACCGTAACATGGTAACATGGACGATACACGAATTCACATCGTTGTTCATGGCCGACATCTTAACCTCTTAGACCAAGGGTCGGTGAACAACGGCCGACGGATCAAATCCGGCTCGCCGTGATATTTCATTCGACCTGCCGATCATATGAAATATGTTATTATTCTTAAATATTGTCAAACTCCAGTCCAAGTCTGGAGTTTCCTACCGTAACAAGAACAACAATAACAAGAACAATCCTCACCAAATTTAGGAGAGTAAAAATTAAGAATCCCCTACCGTGATTTGAAATCAAGACCAACTGATTGGCATTCGGATTTATTACCGACTGAGCTAAATTGACAAGTCTTACACATTTATGTTAGAAATACGCAAGGGCTTATTTCATTCTAATACATAAATCTATATCAATATCTACATTGATTTGAAATCACGACCAAGTGATTGTTAGCCGAATCTCTTAACGGCTGAGCCAAACTGACAAGTCCTACATATCCACGAAATTTATCTTACGGATACGCAACGGCTTATTTCATTCTAACAAATAAATAAATGAATAGATTCATGCTAAAAAAGATTGTTCATTATGTATACAATATAAAGGTTACAGTAATTATCAGTAGTCGGAATAGAAGTAGAGTGGAGTTTTACCCTGCAGCAGCCAGGCTTGTGTATATTATTTTCCCTTTAATATTAGTATGTATAAAAATATAATGTCTTTTGTTTATATATCCAATAAAAAAATATTAAGAACGAAATGGTTATTAATCCTAATTAATCCTAATCAAAGAAGATTATCAGGTGATATAAAGCAATTAATCATAGAAAAATATTTACACCAAATTTAGACAGGCCGCGTATTTTTAATATATCTCGAAGTTCTTTTTTTTTATTATACGAAAAATAAATTTCTATTTACAATGTAACTATAATGTAAAATTTGGCACTAACTCTCCGCCATAGTTTCAAAATTAAAAAATGTTTTTTAAAAAAAGCCAATTCCCTTGACTGGTGTCCTCGTGGTGTCTTCGTGGTGTGAAAGAAGAAATGTTTTGCCAATGTTACTTTTTTAATAAAATATTTGTGTTATTTCAGTTTATTGATATTGAAAAAGTTTTGTTTTGGAATACCGGAACATAAATGGAATTGGAAAAGTGATATTAATAAGACGAATAAGGATAAAATAAATAAATAAAAAATAAATAATATTGTCTACAATCAATAAAGTAATAAAAATGGTAATAAAACATGGTGCGATGCGTTACTAAGGTGAGTTGTGGTCGATGCATAATTGTTGCATCCACAAGTCGCGGCCTCAATCTCTGACTTGTTTGCAGGGCAGTTGTGCTATTGCTTGCTTTCATCATATGCACGTGTTTGCAGATGCATCATTGATGAAAAGTCGTGTTTTCAAACGAATCGTCGGGACCCGAAAATGGCAGCTAGAAGCGAATCTCTCTGAAAGGGAAACTGGATGCAGGATGCATTCTCGATAGGAAAAAGACGACATCTGTTTTTAAAATAAACAGTACGATGTTATTGTCCGTCTCTTCTTAATATGCCGGTGATCTTAACTCCAGAGACGGGACTGTGGAGACAGTTTGCAGCTAAAATGCATTTCGTTTCCATTTCGCATACGAAATCAAACGATAGGGTGAACTTCAGTTCTTGTCAACTAAGCCTCTAAAGGGGCGATCCGCTGTCGAGGCTGGTCTGAGCTAGCTGCTAATCTATCTCTCTAATCTGTTACAATCGAAACACATACACACATACACACTTTATATTTATAAACATACGTAACTAGCTTGAGGGAGGTGGTGCTTGATCAGCACTGCTGGGGAACCATGGTAGAATGACTGTTTTGTTTTTAAATCCCAGAACCTGTTCCATGGCAAACAACTGATGATCCCTTTTCTGTGTAAAACATAAATCCCTCTGAACATCTCTAATTAACAGTTATTAGCGAATAATTGACTTACATGACAAGTAATGAAATACACGAATAGACAGAACATAAAAACACTTCTGTGGGAGTTTAAAAAGATTGTTTGGAGTAACATCTTAAATGTTTTAAGAGTGTAAGACTTATATAAATATGAATCTTTTATATGAAAAGAGATTCTTTTTGCAATATCTTTAGTGTTTGAAGCTACAAAGCTTTCTACATATATCATCATCAGCCTTGTTCTCGCATTGGGTTGAAGACTGCCGTGTGTTCTACCGATTCAAATGCTTTCTCATAATCTACAAAGGCCAGAGTGGTTTGTTGTATTCTAAGGACGTCTCGATTAGTTGATTTATTGCATGTAGGTGATCTATTGTCGAGTAGCCTGCCTGCTCGTGTGGTCTATTTTCATCTAGAGTGCCTGTTAATCTGTTTGTGAGTATTTTTGTGAATAGTTTATATATGTTAGGTAATAGTGTAATAGGGCGGTAGTTACCAAGGTCGTGCTTATCTCCTTTCTTGTGGAGTAGGATTGCTATTACTGTGTATTCCTAGACAGAGGTTTTCTTTCTCTTATGCATTGAGTGAATAGCTGAGCTAGTCCTTTGTGCAATATTTCTCCTGCATCTTCTAGAAGGTCTGTCGTTATGCCATCCTCGCCGGGGAGTTTACCGAGTTTCATATTTCTTAGTGCGAATTCTACTGTTATGTCTGGGATATCGCTATAGGTATCTATAGGTTTGTTAGTTTATTTGTTATTTTTGAAGCGTACAAATATTCGTAGTATTCTTCAGTATGGTTTTACTTTGAGTTTACCTTGGCCCGCAAATCCAAAAGGCAATGTCAATCTGTCGCACTTCCAAAACCGTTTGCAAACCCCTGGACTAAGTTGCTTAGTCTGTCAAGGCTGTTAGACAGGGTTCTCATCAGCAGACATCTGTCAGCAAGCTTTCTTTCCAACTCTCTTCTATTTTACATTGTTGATTATCTGGTAACTAGTTAATACCGTGAAAGGATTCACGGATATATTTCCATGAAACTATTTTCTAGGAAAAGAATAATAGCAAATTTGTTTCAGTTGAAGAGTCCATA
>VCCN01005221.1:1833512-1845970 GCA_006491835.1 Architeuthis dux | reverse complement strand
CATCTCCTTCCATGACGACTTCAATTGTGCTAACCTCTGCCACGTCTTACTTTTCTATACTCATCCCATCTTGTGTCTGGTCTTTTCCAAATGCGTTTACTGTTAGTCTTTTGCACCATTTATTGTCACCACTTCTTGCTAGGTAGCCAACCCATCTCTATTTTTGCTGCTTAATTATTTGTATAACATCCTTCACTCTAGACCTCCCTCGGATCCATGCTGATCTTTTTCTTAGTTATCTTAGTTCTTAGTGTTATCCCTAGAATTGCTCTTTCCGTGATTCTATAATAGTTTTTGATTATTTTTTCATGTCATCTTTTTGAAAATGATTTTCCTTTCTCAGACCCCTAACATGGGTCTTGAAAACTTTGAGAACTGCTTCACTAGACCCAAGTCCCAGATGCTTATCAAATTACCTGCCCTTTTGCCAATAGATTCTGAAAACTTATTTTTCCAACAATACCAACAAAGCTTCACCCAAAGTAAAGACACGGTTGATCCCAGGATCTCGTAATCCAAAAAGTGAATTCAACTCACCTGAATGATTCCTTTGGGACTGTTAAGGACAACCTCAACAACAGAATCGGGAATCGGTTCCACATAGAAATAGCCACTTCCTTTCTTGATTTCCAAAGAGGCCTGAAGAAAAAAATAAATAAGCATGTAGACACAAAGATAGAAACCTAGAAATAGACTCAACAGCTTATGTAGGATAATGCCAGTATTTCTTCTCGTCAATACGAGGAGAGAGATGAAAAAATTTGTTGATTTCACTTGAAAATTATGGGTCCGTCCCATTCCTGTTCATAGCCTCGATTCTGGGACGATTCACGGGCCACCAGGGTTATTGAATTCAACTCCTCCATTTAAAACTCCAACAAGCCTTCCCACTGAAGGACTGACGGCAACTCTAGCAGTTCTTTCTGAGGGAGGAAACCTGTCGCTGCTGGGTGTCGGACCCTGACTGACTTACCCTAAACGGTCCACGATTTGAAAAATATTGGCCATCCTCTGGTTGGTTGAACACATTTTCTTTTGTTCTGACTTCGGCATTTGATCTATTTTCTAGCCCTGGTAATATGATATAGCCTTTTGGTCACGTACACCCCAAAACATGCAAACACACACAACCACAGTGTATTTCATTGCACTTAGATGTTAATCTAATCTTTTTTTTTGTTAGACTATTAAATTGTACTAGCAGAAGTACCCAGTCATGCCATGGTTTCTAAATATCTAAATTGAATACAATTACACAAGTTCACTATATGTTGTATCAATTGTTTAAAAAAAATAAAAAATAAAAATGCTGACAATCTTCAGTTGGTCTAGGAATGTTGATTCTACCAGAATTGTTGCTCCCCTCAAGCAATTAAAAAAAGGGTTCTATTAGAGCTTTATAAAAATTAACAAAAGCAAACACTTTTAAATAAGCAAGCAGACAGTTTTTTGGTTTTTTTTCTTTCTAATCGATTATACACCTGACAAAGGCTGAAGAATGAATCAGCTAAAACGTGGTAAGAACTAGACATTAATTGGGCCGATATTTGACATTGAGATAATCAACATTGGCCGATTGAGCTCATAAGGTGGATAATGAGACCGATTTTTATTATAATAATAGAAAAAAAGTACCTTTTAATTTAAATTTAAAACTGAAAGTTTGAAAGAGGGGGGCAAAAAAAGCATAATTTTTCATGACTTCAACTTGGCGAGATCAAAGGTTTGACCGAGTTGGAGGTGGAGCAGTAAAATCCAGAGAGACGACCGTACAACACAGAGGGGGTATGGAGGGAGGGTGTAGGCAGTCGTGTTGGTTGTTAGTGTTCTTTCTTTCCTACGAAAGAAAGGAAGGGAAGCCTTCTTAAGCTGTCGGCTGGTTGTCACTGGAAGCAAAGCGAAGAAAATACGGGAGGGGATGAAAATAAAGGGTAAACATTGAAGTGTACACACTTCATAACCTTTTCATTTCCCAAACAGAGACAATGCACATTTTTTATTTTCAAATATTTTTCCGTGTTCAAATAAATCATTATTTTAGATGAAATCAAATGATGGAGGATTTTATATCCGACAGAATATAATGACATTTATTAGTTGAGAGCCTATATTTGACCGGTACGAGCGACTGCTAAATGAGCAGCCTAAATCATAAATGTGAATAAAGAAACAAACTGTGCGGAATAAGAGACCTTCGTTAGCTCGGTAGAGCAGTACTTGCCATCGGCCACCCTGCTCTCTAAACATCGGCATTGCATCGGCCAAAACCCATATCAGTTGACCACTAGTAAGAACACAAAGAAGGAGTTCAATTGTTCAAACAAAATTTGGAATATAAATACAGCTTTAATATAGTTATTGTTTTTTACAGTTTATTTTTGGTTTACAAGGATATTTGGGGGACTGCCGCTCACTGCAACTCATCCAAGCCCTATAGCTTTCCATTTTGAGCTTTGGTAGATGCCCCCCACAAGTTATAATACCATCACATTGGATGCAATGTAATATTTGCATATTATTTTTTTTTAAATTTAAATACTGTAAACCCTCTTATTAAGGGATTTCTAAAATACCACACAAAATATTTTCATCCGGCACAAAAGAATAGATAAAAATATCTTTCCTAATCGAATATGATGCAAATAAAAATAAAGAAACCGGGCACAATAAGTGAAAAAGTGCTACAAATAAAGAATTCAGGATGCAGAGAGCAAGATACTACAAAGTAAATATTTATGAGACCAACAAAAAATATCAGGAATATTTGAAATTGCTGGCCTTGTCCGTTAGTATGCTAAGTGACCAGTTGGCGGCTGACACATCACTATTTCATGACTCTCGCTCCACATTTACACTCTCAGTGGGGGCAGTATTTACTAATTCGCTTATGACCCCTCGATTTATTACGTTATAACTTACAATGGCTTCCAAACAAAGAGGTGGTACTGGTATTACCAAGAAACATATGGTCTTATCAGTAAATAAAATTAGTCATATTTCCTATATTTATAAGTATTTTATATTCACTTACAACGTTAATTATATCTATGTATTGTGTCATGTATGCATTTGTGCTCTTATATGGTTTTTTTTGTTGTTTTTAATACATAATTTGCTAATGCTGGCAATTACGGTACTATTCACAGATGCCAGTGTATACACACCAGTACATTCATTTGTGTGTGCATACACAGAGATTTACAGATATACCATGTTACACCACATATATACAGACATACAATTGAACACTTGTATAAAAAAAACATTTAATACTTACTACATTTGATGGATGATTGAACACAGAGAGAGTGTCGGGTGTTATGAAAGCTTCATTAACCAAATTTAACTCCAACGATTGAGTCACCCTTGAGCGGAGTTTAGACTAAAAAAAAGACAAAATAAAATTTATAGATTTTTGCAACACAGTATTGAACATTTGCTTTTACTCTCACTAGTGGCTTAAGCTTAGTAATGACCAAGAGCTTGTCTATAACTTTGAGAATAGTCAGTAACATTCAAACTTTTGTTTGGACAAACGAATCATCAAAAATGGGAAGAAGAGATTTGATTGCCAGAACAAAAGTTGGGACCAAGGACTTGTTGAAAAATTGACAAAAAAAACTATTCAATCACATAACAGTTGAAAAGGTTCAAAATTTTAGAAAGCCAATAGCATCCCTATAGCAAATTTTAAATGATTTTAAACATACTTGTATTTCACCATTAGCAAAAAATAAATGACAAAAGTTTAGGCAAAGTTTAATGAGTAAATAAATAATTGTATCATTGGAACCGATTTGACCGATCTCGACTAAACAAGCTAACATTTGCTAGTTTCGTACTTACTGTATTTTCGAGTACAATTCAATCGCAAATATAATTTTTTTTAGCTAAAAATCAGTAATTTTTTGGTTAAAAAAGGATTTTTAGAATGTTAATAAAATTAATAAGAAAAACATGTGAACCATAATATCAAATGTCAGATTATAATTTATATATTTACTTATAAGATATAATGAACCATAATATGAAATTTAAAGTTTTTGGCAAAGTTTAACTAGTCAGCTGTCAATCCTTTTTTAACCAAAAAGTTACTGTCTTTACTGTGTAAAATGTGAGAAATTTAATATTAAAAAAAGTCAGGTCAAAATTGGTGGGTATACATAATCGAGTGTAAAAAAATAATATACCACTGATTTTTAGCTACAAAAATTATATTAGAGATCGCATTTTACTCGAGAAAATACGTTAAGTACGAAACTAACTGGTTTAGCGGTGATTGGTCGAATCAGTCCCAATGATACAATCCATTTTTAACGGCTGACACTTTAACTTAGTCATAATTATTCTTAATTGCATACAGCACCACTGCAGTCAAAAAATAAATTTAAAAAATCAGATCAATTATAAAAAAGGTTGTTGACACACCAATCACCAAGAAAGATAAAAATGATGGTCTGTGGCATCACAGTAACATGCCCTTCTTACCTTTAATAATAACATGAACATTCTGCAACTATCACCCAAAACTTAGAGCCAATACAATATATATAAATTACTTACATGTAATGCAATTCCATGAGCAACAAGGTATTTGGATATGTAATTGCTACAGGACACTGTAACAATGACAGTGCCAGGGGTCCCAAGCATCTGGACATATTGTTGACCTGAAATATTTAAATAAAGTATCAATATCTACATATTAATATACGGGTTCATGTCTATGTATCTACAGTAGTGTGCAGAATCCATTCTCACATCCACCCAAAACACTTGTTCTATTATCGTAACTTACTACCCATGGATCCATTAATGATATAATTTTGATGTAAAACCTCCATACCTAAGGCCAAACTTTCAATAATGATAGAATATCAGTGCCATCAACTATATCTGGTTGACTTTCACACAGGCAGAATCAAAGTATTTACCAAATTTCATGGCATCGAAGGCGCCATCTTTTCTCCCAAAATAATTACCCTGCTTCCTACAGTTCAAAGGTCACAATTTTCATATCCCTATCCTAACCCCAGAGGAAGGTAATCTGTGCAAGACTAATCTGAATGAAGTGTATAAATTATACTAAGTATAAAATAGTAAATAAACAAAAGTATCATAAATAAAATAAAAAAATATAGGTAATCACAAAATTTCATTCCTGTATCAGTAGATGAGCCAACATTGGCTAGGTGTAAATTACCATATTTACAGAGAAAAAGAAAAATATGCTGGCTATAAGTGGTCAAGGGGAACAACACGCTAAGCTACCCACAAAACATCTTGGTATGGTAGATCCAAGCAGTGTTGGTAACTCGAAAAATATTTTCACGCTAGTTTGACTGCCAAAAAGGTGCTAAATGTTTTAAAATGGCCAAAAACCACCAAAAAGAAGCTAAAAACAGTCAAATATAGCCAGAGAATGGCCAAAAAAGGTCAAGATGTTTTAGGCGCAAACATGCTAATTTAGCGCTTTTTGCACTGCCAAAACAAGAAACGCGCTAAATCTAGCGTGAAACGTGCTAAATTTGCTAAATACTGGATCTGAGACCTTCATTTTATGTTTATTCTTTTTTTCAAAAAGTCAAAATTGGAGTAAATCCTCGATGCCAGGAAATATGGTACAATAGTACCTGGATTAGTGCTGTTTTGATGTAGTACAGTTAACGTTTTGCTGTACAAATTAATAATTAATGTAATTAAGTATAAGCTTAAAAAAAAAATTAAAAAAACATTAAATTATAATAAGACCTTGAACATTGTGATTTTGAACAATACAGCAAATTTTGCAACGAATCAATTGCACTAATAAAGATATACCTGTATTTTCTAAGGTAATTAAAAGGTTTTTTATATTTTTAACTTTGTTAAGATAAAATAGACATAAAAATCTTTTTTTTAAAGTGACTTACCTACTGCAGTTCCCTTGTCTGTAGAATCAACAGTCATTGCCATTGGTTTGCTTTGGTCAAGAGTGGCCAGAGTCACGTCTGAGAGTGTCCACTCAAATTTCAGAGAAGTAAAATTATTGAATTTACGTCCCTGGTTGTCTGTGACAGTCAGCAGAATACCAAGATTTTGATTGCAATGAACAGGAACCTAAAAATAAAAAAAATAAAAATTGTTAAAGTCATTAGCTGTGTGTTCAAAGAAAAGGTGGTTTGACCACAGGTTCAGGGGCTGTGTGTACATGCGTACCGACTGATTTTTGCCCCTGCAGAATGTGACATGCTGACGCTTCATGGCGTCAGCCTTTTTACCGCACCCTGTGTGTGCAAGGTTGGCTGGCGGCATCAAAATTCAACCGGTGGTCATTTGACCCCATGTTCATAAGCTGTGTGTTCAAAGAATTTCTTTGAAATAATTAAGGGACCAGCCCGTAACTCAGGCGGAAGGGCCGACCCACTGTACTTCTTCCTCAGCCATCAGCAAATGGGAAAAGGTTGTCCCACTCCTTTTACCAAAAGGGGCGTGGCTTAGCATTTAATCATGCTAGTAAGGAAAAAGTTGCAGAAGACAAAAATAGTTAACAATTTATACGGATTCACTAATAACCTCTGAACTCAAGGTTTGAAATGAGGTTACCAAAACACATTTTATTCAAACTAATATCACTATCTTTTTTTAGTTGTTTAACTCACCAAACTGCATCAGGTAAGCAATCTATAAAATGAAAAATGTGTTGCTCTTTACAAGCGGTTAGTAGTGAATTTAGTCTTTACTGAACACTGTATCTAGAACTGGAGGTCGTCCAGCGATCATGTTATATTCCACACACTGACAACAAGTAGACATGGTAGATTCAACAAGCCCATTAAATAACTTGGGGTAAATCCTTTCACAATAAAATGATATCAGAAACATTGCTTGGGACGACTCTAGCTTTGTTTTTTTCTTTGTTTATTTTAACCTGTTTGTGTAGAGGAATGAACTATTAGCAGAACGAAATAAGGGTGTGTGTGGAGGCTGATATTTGACCTCACAGTTAACCACTGGGAAATAACGGGGATCCAAGGTCGATAATCCTTGAATGGACAAAGGTGGTTTGACCACAGGTTCAGGGGCTGTGTGTACATGCGTACTGACTGATTTTGGCCCCTGCAGAATGTGACATGTTGACGCTTCGCAGCGTCAGCCTATTTACCGCGCCCTCGTCCGCACACTGTTGGCGGCATCAAAATTCGACCAGGGGTCATTTGACCCCATGTTCAGCAGCTGTGTGTTCAAAGAATTTATTTTTGAAATAATTATGAAACCAGCCCGTAACTCAGATGGAAGGGCCGTCCCACTCAACTTTCTTCCCTAGCGATCAGCATTTGGGAAAAGGTCGTCCCGCTCCTTTTACCAAAATGGGCATGGCTTAGCCCAATAAGTATGGGATCGCCCAGCCAGTAAGGCAGATTTGGGGGGGCAGATCGCCCCCAAACAGCAAGACGTTTTTGATTCTTCCCCAGGACTTGCCTTTCTGTTCATCTTCCACGCATAACTCATGAATAGCTCACAGCAAAGCAATTGAACATTGTCTTGTATGCGTAACCTGTCGACCTATAAATTTGTCCACATAAGAAAAATAAACTAAGAAAAGAGAATTATGTTTTTCTCATAAATGCCGTGTTTGTTGCTATTCTACAATCTGGGTTCTCTATTTTCAATCACCACAAAGTGTCTCCAAACCAAAGACATCTTTATATTACTACATTTGCTGCCAAGTATATTTTTCAACATAACTCCTGTGCCAGGTTTTTCTTGCAAAATAAAATTTAAAAAAAAAAAATGAAAATTGAAAGTCATCATTGCATTCAAAACGGTTTTATTTTCCTACAAATCAACTAATATGTACAACAGAATATCTAATAAACATGATATATACATAAATATACATTTCTTTTTTAAATTTGAAAAAAATAAAAAAATAAAAATAAATAAAAAAATAACGTAAGAGGAGTTATTTCGTCAGTGGTACTGGACTGACAACTTGCTCTGACTACTTAATTAGAAGTTCTTCAAAATCTAAAGTTCACAAGGACGTTAACCTGTTTGCTACTATGTATATTAACGTAACTCCTGTGCTGGGTTTTCTCATAAAAAACTGATGAAAATAGAAAGTCTTCCTCACATGTTTATAATGGTTTAATTTTCATACAAATCAACTAATGTGTATAACAGAATATCTATTAAATGTAATTCAGGCAAGTTTCAATAAACTCGACGGATAAATTCTGTCTATTTAACTTCTTAATTAAGTACTATTTAAAAACCATTCATCACTACTATTATAGTCGGACTTTGAAACCCTTCTTGAAAATGATGCCGGTCGAAAACGTTTGAATCAGATTACAAACTTTGGACAGTTCCTACATTCTTGTGACCAAGCAAAAAAACAACTGATTCGCAAACAAGAAAAATTAATCAAGTTAAATTGGCAGAATTTATCCATCGTGTTTAATAAAATTTGCTTGAAAGAGAAATTGCTGCCTAAGTATACATTTTATCTCTCATATATATATCTATATCTCTCTATCTCTTTTTTTTAAAAAACAACACACAATGATAAGACAAGTTATCACATTGGCGGCAGTGAACAGGTTAAATAAAAAAGCTACTCACCACCTGGTTTGAATCCAGCAATAAAGGGCAGGGTGGTAGACTTGGTTTTCTTTCGGCTGTCATCACTTGAGGTTGAAGATGGATCCCAACAGGTTCAGCACAGACAAATCTACAAGATTAGGTTTTTGTTTTTTTAGAGACCATATAAAAGAACACATTACAAGTGATAATGACAATTTCTTTTATATCTATGCTCCAGAGAAGGCTGTCAAGGTTGACTATGAGGGTAACAGAACATTCTACTATTTCTTTCATTAGAGATACAACTACAATCAGGAACAAGTATTTCTATTAATTACAACACGAAAGAAGAAAATTTATAAATTATACTGCAATTTATATATTTAAGAAATTGAGTACGGTCAAATTGTGTTGGATACAAAGTTAAGTAACGTCCAGCCTGGTCATTACCTAGATGGGTGACCGTCTGGGAATATCAGCTGCCGAAAGCAGAGTCATACCAGATTTTTTTTAAATGGAACTCAATGCCTCTACTAAAGAGTAAGATTGAGGGTAGGTGGTATTTGATCCAGGGATAGTTGTGCCCATCCCTATCCAACAGGATAGTAGCAAAAAGGAGCTTTCAGGTCAACTCCAACTACGGTCAGCCAGCCACGCCCAGAAAAAATTGATAATATTGATTGTGTAGGTTTGATATTATTCTGACAAATAATACTGATTATGATTTTTTTTGAAAGAAACAAAAAAATGTTTAGTAAAGAATGTTGTATAGCCATATTGGACTTGTAGAAAAAGGTAAACTCAAAACTTGGTTTATAAAAATATGATGATATTTCTTTTTCATCAGATACATCATGCCATGGTGGTGAATGAAGAGTGGGAGAGACACAATGAGAGCCGATAGACTTTTCTTAACAGGGACATTGGTCTTGTGTTAGTCCAGAGCTTCCAAGGGCACTCTGTTTTCCAGCCCACCACCTGCAGCTCAGGGTCTAGTCAATATCCTGTTTATGACTTTTCAACAACTGGTGTCTTCCGGTTCCCGACACCTGCAGTTTGGGTTTTGGTCGATATCCTGTTTATGACTTTCAACAACTGTGGGGGTCAAATCTATGACCCCCACCAACGGCTGCTTAAATATCTAACAAATATATTGCAAACAAGTTTGTCTTTTCATTGGTAATAGAAAAGGTGATACAGCCTAAGAGTTAAGAGGAACAAAACGAAAAAGGGGGCAGGTACTTACTTTACTATGGTTTCAGCAGTGGCTGGGATTGTGTTGGTAATGGTCGGACGGTTACCAACACTCAGCGACAATGTCTGGAATTGCAGAGAGAAAATTATCAGAATTCTGTAGATAGATTAGGGAAATGTGTATTTGGGTTGTATACATTCTCTTATGTACAGTTTTCATTAAGCATTAACAGGGAGAGAATGTACTAGGGTCGGTCAAAACGTAATGCCTGTTCTTTAATTACAACAGATTTAATAGTAGAAGCACAAAAAGCATACCAAGACGAACACAGAAGTCTCAGGATTCAAAATCTAGTCCTTAACAGTCTCCTTCCTTTTCAATCGTGGTATTCCACCTTTGAATGAGGGCATGTATAATGGCTGGACAACCTTGCCTCATCCACCCTACAGACATTCATCTGTTTTGGCCCATGAAGGAGGCACTCAGAGTACAGCGGTTCTCCAATGATGACGTGAAAGAGGCAACTCACACTTGGCTAAGAAAGCAGCCGAGAAGCTTCTTCATTCAATGGTGGAATACCATGATTGAGAAGGAAGGAGAATATGTTGAGGAATAAATTTCATTTGGTATGCTTTGTGTGCTTCTATTAAATCTGTTGTAATTAAAGAAGAACAAGCAATACTTTTTGACTGAGCCTCATAAAAGAAAAACAAGGGAAACAATTTGAAGGAACATAAAAAGAAAAACCACAAAGCAACAGGAAAAAAAACAGAAATCAAAAACAAACAAGGAAAAGAGCGGAAAAAACAGATTTACAAAAAGAGAAACGATACAAAAAAGAGAAAAATAAAAAAGCAGAAAAATGAATACACCAAATCCCATTAATGTGGTTCATTATAACGTTGAAAAAAGATATACTTATAGAATATAAAATATATTTTTTTTTAAATCACAAAACCTTTATTCATTCAGAACCATTAAAAACCATTACTTTTATTTAATTTTTAGGGGTGATTGCCAATTATGAGATTTTTCTGACTCGACTTGAGTTGCTGCAAAATTCCTACACTACAATAAATTAAATAATCCCTATTTTTATAATAGGGTCCATGGTTAAAAAAAAAAAAAGAAAGTGTCTCACTAAACGTTGTTTCAGTTAAAGTAGTGGTTTTCAGGAACCTGACCACAACATTAATAGGTGGGGTTGGTGTACACACAAAATGGAAAGAAAAATATCTACAGCAACTGAGAGAACCAAATAAATATATAAATAAAAGGCAGAAAAAAAAATGAAAAAAAGATTAAAGAAAACTAATCACCAACCTGCTCCCCTAGTCCTGTACAGGCAATATTAAAAGCATGGACTCCACCTGACATGCAAAAAAATAAATAAAATTTATAACAGAAAATTAGCAGAAAAAGAAATCTCTACAATTTGGAAGCAAAGATTTATATATTTAAAATAAAGCTCTGTTTATTTTGTCTACTTTTAAGCATATATGGTTATTTACTAAGTTTAGTTAGTTTGGCACGTTTTGGGAGATAGTATTGGGACGTGCCCCAAATGCCATATCATGTTCCCAGGGCTAGAAAATAGGTCAAACAGCCGACCAAGGGAAAAAGAGAATGCATCCTACCAATCAGCTCTTTTTTTTTAGGACGTTGATGGGTCAAATACTAAGGGGCTTCAGGCCATCAGAAAGAGGGAAGAGAAGGAGGAAGAAACCTGATTTGAACTACTATCATCACTGTAGTTGGTCACCCTCGGTAAAGAAACTAGGAACAGAATTTAACAACTCGTTTAGAATTTTAACTAAATCAGACAAATCTACAAGTTTGGGGCATTCAATGGAGATTGAATTCACTACAGTAGTAATGATCTGCAAGGCACCCAAGGAAAATTGGAAGGGATAAGGGAGAGAATGAGACAATCTAAGCAAAGGGAGAGACAAGAGCAGAGGCATGGATAATCTTAGTTGTCAACACCCATAGAATTTCCACAGGTTCAGCTAGTCAAGTTATAAACAGCTAAACAGTATTACATTAAATTTTTAGGTCTACTTTTGACTGTCATCTTAATTTTTATTAGTTGCTTTTTATTGCAAAGAATTTAAAATGATTTATAATACTTCATCCACTAAAAATAAAAAAAACAAAAAAAGTAATATCTATAAAAAGCAGGTTATGTATTTAAATGAATGGAGATAACTTTGGTACTTACGGTGGAGACTGTACTCAACGCCATTTAATTTGATCATAGCAAGAAATTTGGAATCTACAGGTGACACTGAAATAGAACAAAAAACAAATAAGCTCAGAATTTCTTTTTTTTCCATCAACTAAAATAAATATTTTATGAGTTGTGATAAAATATGAGAAGCAACAAAAAGCGAATATCATTACCAGTAACAAATTCTCTAATCAATGAATAATCCTAACCCTAAATTCTTTAATTACTCTCCACAAACCTGTGTATAGAACTAGAAGCTTTTTAAAATTATATTTGTTTCTCGTTTCCTGTTACTTCTCATATTTTACCCCTATCATTTTATCCCTTCTTTATAGAAATGTTTGTTCAGTGAATTTATATATCATCATATAAAGCACTGAAAAGTATGTCTTTCATTGGCAATCAGCATTGAAAATATAGTCTATCAGAAAGTGGAAGTTATCATTTTGTGGGGGTAGAATCTTG
>VCCN01005221.1:1664861-1676182 GCA_006491835.1 Architeuthis dux | reverse complement strand
GATCAGGCTCGACGCTGCTTAACTTCGGTGATCGGACGAGAATCGGTGTTTTCAGTTGGCAGGGGGTGGGGTAATAAGTATTTGGTCGAAAGTGAAAGAATATGTTTTTCTCTGAATACGCCTGCCAAGGTTACTGGTACTGTTTCCTGTCCACGGTTAAGTGCTTCAATTTAAAAGTATTATGAATAAATAAAAAAAAAGGAAGTGGGTGATCTCAACGAATTGAGATCACATGAGATCTAAGGATTGGTCAACAAAGTAAACAAGCAATGAAGTACTGATAGCATATAGTCCCGGGGCCAGAAGGTTTCTACATTTGGAATACTTGAGACTTCCTTGTAAAATCCTGAAATACCTATAAATTGTTAGGGTAAAATAAAGTCTGAAGGATATAATCATATAATATAGAATCATGGTGTGGGGGTGCACGGTAGCCCCTGCTGGCCCCCGAACTAATAGACTAGTGGTTCCCAACCGGTGAAGGCTTGAAATAAGCTCCAAATTGAGAATGATTTAAGATGTGCTCTCTCACTAATAGACCCACAAATCGAAGAACTAGTAGCAAAAAAACAAGAACGGAGGCCACATTGATGTGTATATCAGTTACGATAGCAGAATTCTTTTTTTTAATGAATTGGAATTTCAAACGATGTGTTCTAATTATTTTCGCTTGCTTTCTTTGAGTAACAAATACACATCATCAGCTATACAATTATAAAATTAAACTAATTCTTAGTATGAAGCTGTCTAATTATGCATAAAGTAAAGTTGTTATTTGAAATTATTCTTTGTTGTAACTTAATAAATGGAAGGGGGTACTAGTAATCTTATTGACAAAAGAAAATGACTCGAGAAGGTTAGGATCCACTGGCATAGACTGTTTCTTTCCTTTGTGTAAAAAGCTTTGAATATTAGGTTGTCACATATGAAATGTCGCTTCTTTGCATAGTAAGATAACCAATGATATAAACAACAAGTAAATATTTTATCACAAGATTTGATTCAATAACCTTTCTTCAGCGATCCGCTAATAATAATATGCCATCTCTATAAAAATTCCTCAGGTTTAGTGGTCACAAATTCAGTAAAAGCACGAATGATGGCTTCCCAATTATTGAACCTTTTATTACGGATATGAAGTTCAAAATGCGTGTAAAGATGATAATCAGATTAATATGGAAACTTCATATCCCAATTCTCTAAGCTTAGACACAATCATCTGGTAGGTGTGGGGTCTGGCATTGTCGTGGAGCATTTCATTCAATTCATGCGGGACCAATTTTCCCAACGTTTTCAAACTTTCTTATTGTCTTGAGATGACGTGGTCGCTTTTGAAGTCCTAAAGTCTCCAGAAAGTGTTCGTACCGTGATCCGTTGGACGTTGGCCACTGCTGTCGATAATTCTTTAACATTAAGAACTGGTTTGGGCCTCCATCGAGGTTTATTATTGGTATTCATATTTCCAGGCTTAAACCTATTGAACCAGTTCACAATGTAGTTCACTTGAAATATTTTGTTGACGTTATCAGCAGCTTGAGAAGCATTGTATTCTAATTTGAAATCCTAATTAAAAATCATTCTAACTTCTTGGGTAGACAGTATTGCTATCAAGGGCTCAAAAAACTCCTATAATGACGATTTATATCTCTATTCACATTGAATCTGAAAAGAAATACAATTACATTAGCAAATCTTTCGCTTTTAGCATTATTTTCTATGATGTACGAAAGAACGACATTTCGTGTGTAACAACCTAATATCTTCAGATAATAATGGGTACTACTGAATATTTGAACATTTATTTAAAGTATACAAATTGTATCTACAAGCACACATCATAACAATCGTATTTACACAATATCTAGGGCCTTAAACCTTTTAGCGTGAAAAAAAAGTATACATTTTGTATATACAAGCACACATCATAACAATCATATTTATACAATGTCTAAACCTTTTGCGGTGGTGTTATAAACATCATAATTCTTCTTAAAATCATTTACATGTCTTGATAGCACTACATATTCCGGTAATCTATTCCAATGTCCCACCACTATATTGCTAAAAAAGAGTTTTTTGATATTCAATCTACTTCTGTTTGCTTCTATCGTATATGTGTGGCCTCTCAGTCCCTTGTACCACTTTCTAGTAAAGAATACATTAGGTTCTACTCATTCTAAACTACAACATTTCTATTATGTCTCGCCGATCTCTCTTTCCGGCCCTAAGTGAATTGCTCATGTCAGGACATTTTCTAAAAGATCTTTTATCTATCTTCAAGTACGGTGACCAGGCCTACACAGTACAATACTCGAGGTCAATTACTGTCCACTTATTTTCCAGTTCTCTTGAAGCTCCATTCGGTTTTTGTTTCGTTTTGTGGTTCCCCGCAATGAGCACATTATTTATCTGAACGATCTTTTAATTGTAGACGATGACTAAGTCTAAACTGACCTGGTTTCGAGTTTTCAATGTTGGATCCTTTTTGTTAGTCACCTTCAAAAGCTTACGTGCATAGTTTTAAATTGGGGGAACCTAAAAGAAAATCAGGTCTGGTTAGCCACCCAATCATCTGACGTCATATGACCAATGTCTTTTGGCAGCATGCCGTGTTAGGGATGATTACAAAATTGGAAAAGGGGGGCTGATCGATGAATAAGTTACTTCTCTCGCGTTTTGTTGGGCAGTGATCGCTAAAAAAGTCTGCATTTTCAATAAAAAAAACCAAGTGGACACAAAATAAGGGATCAATTTAGCATAAACATACATTGCAAATTGAACTCCCACCAAAAACCTGGGGGGGTGTTAAAAAACAAAAAAACGTGTTTTCTAGACATGGAGTAAATGTTGAAATTTTCAGCCCTCTAACGCGTGATACACACCTACCTACGTACATACATACATGCTTACATACATACATACATACATACATACATACATACATACATACATAGCCAGTCAGCCAGTCAGCCAGTCGGACCAACCCATAAACTGAAAAAACCTATTTTGACAGTTTTGGAGATAGTTTTGGTTGACGGTTTAAAATAATTGCATTTTCTTTTTCACGCCGAAAAAGACCAAAGATACCACGAAAACGAAAACTATGACTCTAACTTGAACCCCTAACCGGGGGGGGGGGCTAACGAAATAAACTCAACATATCAATTCCCACTGGTTAAGAAAACGTTGTTCTGGTTGGGACTAACGAAAAAGCCTCAGAAATGTTCTATATTGTTATTATTTCTTACTGCAAACGTTTGCCTTTTGGCCTTTTCTTCGGGAAAAGACTGCAAAGATCTGACACCTTGACCGATCTGGAAGCCAACTAATGTTCTATATTGTTATTGATTATGTCATTGTTATTGGAGTCATCATCATAACCAGCCTTTTAACGCCCGTTGTTGGACATAGACCTTCCTCAAGATTCGCCAGATCTCTCTGTCGCGGGCGTCATGGGTCTAATACTTTCTGAACTAGTGTAGTTCGTCACGCCATCTTATTTTTTGCCGGCCAGAGTTTCGCATATGATCTCTGGGGATCCACGTTGTGAGTTGTGATGTCCAGGATTTGTCGCATATTCTTGCAACATGACCAGCCCATTGCCATTTTAATTTTCTAATGGATTATATGCTATCTCTGAGTCCTGTTTTTCTCTAATATACTGTGCTGTCTTGTGATCTCTATGGGTGCACGTTGTGATCTCTCCTGTGCTCGTTGCATGATTCTCAGTTTGAGAGCCAATCTTTTGGTTAGGAGCCATGTTCCAACACTGTAGGTGACTATCGGGATGATGCATTGGTTGTAGACCCTTTTTTTCAAAACTAAGGGGAACTTTTTGTTCTTGAATATTGAGCCTGCTCTACCGAAAGCCTGCCAACCTAGGGCGATTCTCCGTTTGATTCCTTCTTCTTTTGAGGATTTCATGGAGATTCGTTGTCCCAGGTCGATGTAGTGGTCCACTTTCTTTAGCTCTACGTTTTCGATTTTGATCGTTGTGTTTTTATCCTCGACGTGTTTGTTGCAGATGACATTGGTCTTACTGAAGTTCATGTGAGGACCTACTTTCGTACGTTATTCATTCAGTTCGTCTAACAGTATCTGGTGTTTGCTAACCTAAGGTGATTTCCCGTTTGATTTCTTCTTCTTTAGAGGATTTCATGGAGATTCGTTGTCCCAGGTAGATGTAGTGGTCTACTTTCTTTAGCTCTGTGTTTTCGATTTTGTTGGTGAATCCTCTTCCTCTCTCTTTTCTCTTCACACGGTCTTTCTCAACCGGGATTCTGTGGAACCGTAGTGTACCGCGAGAGGTTGTTAGTGGTTCTGCGAAAATGTTAAAGATGCGTGAAGCTCCTGACTATTGCTTCATGTTAACATGGTGACCCTGAATGACCTCCGAGGTCAATCTTACATGGCCTATGTGGAAAGTTGACCTCTTCTCAGTCTGCGTGCATAATATTAAGTCGATGGGGCTTGTAGTTTTTGCTGGGTAGAGGCACGGACAAATAAACAACTAACAGAGTGCTCAAATATTAATATAGATAACGAAATCAGTCACTGTTTTGATGGCATTTAACACTAGAAGCACCAGAATGTTTACCAACCGTATACTTTTTTTTATATAAGTATATAAAGTTTATTAAAAGATATTAATTTAATAAGCTGAGCTTATCAATATTTTCAAGGAAACTGACTTCCATTTTATATTTTATATATTAAATGTCGTTTGGGTGAGAAGGAACTGAAAAAAACAGTATCTTAGAATGTTCACCAAAATAGACAAATACCTTGAAAACTATCTTCCTGTATATTGTAGAATACTGATAATTACTTTCAGATTATACATTTTTAACCCACTGATGAATCGTTGTATATATACTACATCTGTCCCTTAATAGTTACATTTATATATAAAATAAAATAGCAAATTTAATAACTATTATGGGACAGAGGTAGTAATATTTGATTTAAGCTGGTCTATTAACATCATATCATGAATGTTTCGCTTTCTGAATGATCATTAATTTCCTGCTACTCTGATCAGGGTTGCCAGATTAGTTTTCTCAAAATCGATCAAATTCGAACAGAAAAATAGCTAATAGTGACTAAATGTAGCTAGATTATTAGCAGAATAATGAAAATAAATAGCTAATAGTGGCTAAAATTACCTAATTATTATCACAATAATGAAAATAAATAGCTAACAGTGGCTAAAAGTACCTAGATTGTTATCACTATAATGAAAATATATGTCTAATAGTGGCTAGAAGTAGCTAGATTATTATCGCAATAATGAGAATAAATAGCTAAAAGTGGCTAGAACTGATATCCGATATCTAAAAACAAGTTCTTATATCTAAATGCTACAAAGAATATCTAAATTTAGATATCAGATATCAAAGTTGGCAACGCTGAGTGGGGCCTTAAATCAGATAATTTCGTATGTCCAATCCTTAAAATCTTTACTCGGACATACAGGGCGAAAAACGGACGCGATGTCCGAAATATTTGGCAACCCTGACTCTGATCCAAAGTTCTTAGTTTTTCTCTTGCCCAGTTAAGGAAAGGTCCAGAATATCTTATTATGGATACTAACCATATATTTACGCCTTTGATAAGGTTTCCTCTGTTGGGTCTCGTTTTCAAAGTGTTACTTGTACTTCTGAAATATTTTATCTTCTACTTCTTCTTATTTTTTATGTATATAAATGTTCACAGCAGATGTCTGGTGGTTGGCGCTGAGGATCAAATGACAGCAAGTCTCCTCAAATCTCCAACACCTCCCTCAGCAATGTTACGAAGTCAGCACTGCTGTGGTTTGGCCAGTCTCACATCTTCCTATAATATGCAGTTCCTCTAAGTATTACACTGATCAACAACAAATCTGTCATCAGGCATGTGTTGTGGTGTACTGTATGTAGTTTTGGATGCTGATTCCGAAAATGTAATCCATTTTTTATATCAAGTCTACTTTTCATTATGAGATATATTTTAGCATATAACCCCTATAGAGCACCATAGAGGATTCAAAGCTCAACGTGTTTAGCTTGTCCTTCTGTATAGAATCTTCTTTGTATATCATGTACATAGTAATTTTGATTTTCTGCATTGAAACCTTCTGACTAATACAAATCTTGTTTTCATTTAACCTTCGCTTATATTACCTCATATACAGTAAAACTGAAACCGTAACAACAACAAAGAAATGAGACGTGCTAGAATGAAACGGACTCGAAGTTCGTTATCTGCGTCGAAAATTGGTCTAAAATTTGTACTGCAAACTTGATGAGAAAAAAAGTTCAATTCTCAGCTCCCGGGGCAAGTCTTGATATTTTTCCAGTTTTTCACTCTCTTTCGTGTTCACTCTGTGGTCCGCAGGCACAGCCACGTCTAAGAGTTGGCAAGTTCTCTTTTCTTAGAGTACAACTACCAGATCTGGTCTTATTGCTTGAATGTAATGGTCAGTTTGGATATCGAAATCTCAGAGTAATTTATGACTTTCCTACACGGGCCTCATCATGCGTTTAATAAGTTCGCCGGTCCATTGATTAGAGTCCATCCTTTGTCCATCCAAGAAATGGTCCTGTGTATCTTACTACCGCTACTGCCCATGTGTCCATCCCTTTTATCAAATTGCTGCTATTTAGCTTAGTTTCCAATATCTTTCTTATTCTCCTAATGTATTGCTTTTTTTTATTTTCTCTGTCATTCCTTCTTGTGTTATAGAGTCACATTCGAGAACTCCCAGGTATTTATATCGGCCTTGTGTGGTTAATGCTCTGATAGTTTTGTTGTCCGGTAAGTCGATTCCTTCCAGCGCCATAAGCCTTCCTCTGCACATTACCAATAGCGCGCATTTTTATTTCATCCATGTACATGAAGTGGTTGATTTTCCTTTTGTTTTGGAGAATCAATATCCGTTGCTGTTTTTCAAGATTCTGTTTAGTGGTATAATGGTTAGTACAACTATTAGTGGGGACAGAGAGTCCCCGTGAAGATTCCCCCTTTATATACTTACCTCTGCTATGTTTTCACCTGCAGCTGTCAAGTCTACTTTCCAGTTTTAATAGAATTGGGTATGAATTTCACCACTGATTCGCTAACCTTGAATATCCGGAGGCATTTGAGTATCCAGCTATGTGGGATCAAGGCATATGCCTTTTTTCCTCCCTCTTACTTCTTTCAGCATAATCTGGTCAATGTAGAGCAAGTCATTCGCTGCTTTGGTTCCTTTTCTTCGTCATTTCTGTTATTCTGGTAAGTCCTCTTCTTTCCATGGAAATATATATTCTCTCTGCTATCTGTCCAGTCAGAATTTTCCACATTAGTGGTAGGCACGTGGTTGGTCTATAGTTGCTTGCCTGGTTCCCTTTTTCAGTGTCCTTTTGGATGCCGGGTTGTTCTGCCGCTGGTCATCCATTATGGGACCTCGCCTTCATCTAGGAAACTTTGGTGGATCCGTCTGTCATGTGGTGTGGTGAATTTCTTAAACCAATATCCGTGGATCTCACCAGGTCCTGGTGCTTGCCTGTTGGCTATTTTTCGGAAAGTGTTTTTCAGTGTGGTTATATTCAATTCTATCTTGCTTTCCTACGGTATATCTTGGAGTCCTTTTTTAATATTATCCAACCATTCTGGTGATTCGTTGTGTCTATTTTGTCATCCCCATGTGTTATTCCAGAAGTTCTTTGCGTCTGTCTTCTTTCTCCATTAAAGGTGACATTTTCTTTCGTTGTTTTGGAAAGTGCGGTTCTGTGTGTATTGGACAATACTTTGTCTATATCTCTTTGGTCTTGTTTCTTTTGCCAGTCTTCTTTGGTGTATTTCTTCCACTGCAGCGGGTATCCCTTTTTGTCACATCTTGTATGTGTCTCATAGTCAGGCTCATGGTCTGTTCATGTGCGATGTGTTTTTTAGTAATCCTCATCTCTTTGTAGTTGGGAGATCTGTTTTATCTAATCTCCTGTCCCATGCAGGTTTTTTGTTCCTGTTGGTTTCTTCTTGTGTCGTAAAGATGTTGGTTATCATTTTTGCACCAGCGTTGATGAGGTTGTTGAGTTCCGTTATGTTGTTCTTTTCAATATGCTGTTAAAGACAGTTGACATGTTCAGTTGAATCTTTTACTTTTTCCCAACGCTTGCCCCTAAGGGATGGCGGTGGTTCTTTTAGGGTTTGTATCAGGGCCTTTTCTTCTTTCGTCGGGGTGTCGGATTCCCCTTCTCGTCTTTGACTTACATTTCGGTCAGGGTTTTGTCTTAACAGATTTCTACTGCGTCGTTTATTATGTTAGTTGTGTCGGGGTATTCCTCTGAGGGTAAGTAACATTCTTCTTTTTCTAAGTTCTTGCGAATTCCCTGCAATTCTATCTCTGATAACCAGTTTCTTTTCAGAATTTGTATCGCTTGGTCAGCCAGACGAATCGTTCCTCTATATTGTGAGCATGCGTTGTCTGTAACCCCGAACAGATCGTTTGCTTTTTAAGTAACAATAAATGACTAATTTGTTTCTTCCATTTTTCTTATTATTTTTAGCCAACAGTCGTTCGATAACGACTGTGTCCCTCCTGTAGTCCATCAAGGGAACATAAGCCGGAATTGAGGCCAGAAGTCGCAGGAGGACGACCGGGTTCCTCCTGTAGTCCATCAAGGGAATATAAGCCGGAATTGTGGCCAGAAGTCGCAGGATGACGACCTGGTTCCTCCTGGAGGCCAACAAGGAAACACCGACCGGCTATGACGCACAAACCTTGAGTCTGTACCCCATTTTTTATGAATAATATGTAATTGGACATTTTCATGATAGGTTTGTTGGTGATGTTGTAAGGTCGCACCAACACCAGGTGGGTTGGTTAGAAGTGATTTTAATCAGAGTAACCTTCGAGCTCCACCGGCCCTATGCCCCCATAGTATTCGCTCTTGATGGGACAAGACGTGGGTGTGCGCGGCCTTGTAAGGAATAACAATAGAAGGACTGTGCATTCCACTCATTACTCGTGGGCCTATGTCACTAAGTTTTGAATATATAGCTATCCGCCCCCAATCAACACTTGTACGTATTACAGTCTTGAAACAATAAGTAAACATTAGACACAAGATAAAAACGAATATTAAAAAAACACTAAATTGCAACAAAGAATAAATTCAAATAATAACTTTATTTTTTACGTATAATTAGACAGCTTCATACTAAGAATTAGTTTAATTTTATAATTGTACAGCTGCTGCTGTGTATTTGTTACTCAAAACAGCAAGCGAAAATAATTAGGAACACATCATTTGAAATTCCAATGTATTACAAGAAAAAATAAGGATTTTGCTATCGTAACTGATATACACATCAATGTTTTCTCTGTTCTTGTCTCTTTTGCAACTAGTTCTTCGATTCGTGGGTCTATTAGTGAGAGAGCACATCTTAAATCATTCTCAACTTGGAGCTTATTTCAAGTCTTCGACTTGATAGATAGAAGTGTAAAAAACTCTATATCTCTAGACTGGACTTTTATTTTTACCTAATAGCCCCTTTGGACTACCCTCCTGGTTGGGAACCACTGGTCTAGACCATTTGAAACTTTGATGTATTGACCCCTTTCCCAATGTATATAATCTGACTGACATACTCGATGCTTAAATATTCAACATTTCGCTTTACAATAGTTGCGGGGACTGGACAATCTTTTTGAATTGCGCGTATGCGGCACCCCACGTTAAACTGGCCCTGTGTCACACCTTGCTCTCATGGAGAAGCTGGGTAAATACGTACTCGCAGTACATATAGTAAAATTGGAACGATACAGATAATATATATTCCATATATTAATAATAATCCTATCGTAAAGACATGTAACAAAAACGAAGTGGAGGAGTCTATTTTATGGATAGAGAATCAAACAAAAGAATCACATTGTTCATCAAACGTACTACTAGCTTTTCGGTTTATGGGTCTATTAGTGAGAGAACACATTTTAAATCATTCTCAACTTGGAGCTTATTTCGAGCCTTCGCCGGTTTGGGAACCAGTAGTCTATATTATCAGTAGTTGATTGCTTGTTCATTTTGTTGACCAATCCTTAGATCTCATGTGATCTCAATTCGTTGGCTCCCGCTGATATCACCCACTTCCTAGTGTTTTTATTTATAGTACTTGTTAACAAAAGAATCCCATTGTTCATCAAACATACTACTAGCTGATTAGTAATTAGTAATTAGTAATCTTAGTAAGTAACAGTGACCTACCATGTGTCTGTGTTGTATATTTTACACCAATGGAAATGATCGATGTCCGAGGTTAAGTTAAACCAGGATTTTGTTTGGTTTGGTTTGGGGTTTTTTCAACTTCAACTTCCCAAGTTTGGCGTAACACAATCTTTCTTAACGTACTACCCCACCCCACGATTTGGTGATGTGTTCAACTAATTATAGTTCAGTTAATTTAAAATACCGATTTTTAAATCCCAAATTAATTTAGTGGGGATATCATTTAAAATTACAAACAGAATTGTATAATGATTATGTAAATCCTTTATTTCTCGCCATGCAAAGACATTAGAGTTTTAACACATAGGGTCGGTAGAACCCTACAGCCAGCTCAGGCTCCTACCAACTACGGGATGCTCACGCTCTGTCTAACCACAGTTCAGCCTTACTGTCGTAACATTCCCGACAAACCCCCGTAGCTAGCTCGGGCATCTGTCAAGAGAAGGACACTCATGCCAAACCTACGACTGATGGGCTCTGCCCCTATCCGCGCCACTCCGGTGGCCCATGGGATGCAAACCCTCGGTTTAAAGGGTGGGGTCGACCCTGGCCAAGTCGCACTTCACCTTAAAACTACTGCTCAGGCTGGATGTTTACTCCGCACCTTGGCCCCGTCGTCTATGGACCCAACGCTGTGGAGTGCCATCCCCAAAATCTTCGTTCGCGAAGCCAAGCCATTCATTCATTCATTCATTCGTGTAGATGATATATCTTATTTTACTATAATCCAGAAAATGTCCGCCCGTCTGTGTTGGCAAAACTCAAGAACGGCCATAGCTATGGACACCAAATTCTTGTGGTCACTAATGAGACTCCGGAGATGGTTTTTGAAAAACCCCAACCCAAAGTACATTTTTAGTGGTAGCTTTATGCTAAAATTGGTCCACGATGTTGTATTTGGCTGCGTTCGTGCTTACCTAAAGAAACTACTTTAATTCACTAAACAGTCTGTGTTAGCAAAATTCAAGAACAGCCACAACTCTAGCCAACTTCTGTGTTTTCTAATTGGACCCTGGAGCATGTTTTTTCGCATATTCATCATCATCATCATCAGCCGTTATAAGTCCACTG
>VCCN01005221.1:1575788-1605069 GCA_006491835.1 Architeuthis dux | reverse complement strand
AAAGTAATATTATTACTGAAATATCAGACATATTTGTTGAATTTTCTAGGTGTATATAAGCAAAAAGTGTACATGTTTTAATATTTATTTGTTTTTTCTTATTTGGGGACACTTTATAATATATGCTACAGGCCTTGCACTAACTTAATCTGGCTGTCACAGCGCGAATGCTTTAACACGCACACACCTGTCATGGTAGATCGAATGGTAAGGTCAAACAACAAAGATTTGAGACAGGAAACAGGAATTAACCGTGTGAAAAATAATGCAAACTGCAGATGGAATAAAAGCACAGAAAAACAATTGAAGCAAAAAACAACACAACTTCTGGTTTTTTTTGGTGGAGCAATAAATTGTAGTTTATATATCAAAACAAGCACATTCTGGGGAGAGAAAAAGTCTGGTTGATGGAAATCAAAAGTATGTTCCAAATGTTTGAAAAGGTTGATTTGGTCAACAGTCCTTTAGAAAGGAAAAAGAGAAGCCGATATTTCCTTGAAGAAAACTCGATTGCGTCTAAAGGACCGAAGCGAGTCTACCAATAGTCAAGTCAAAACCACTAACCGTTTTCTATAAACGCCTTCGTTCGGTGAGCTGTGAGCAGCAGGCTTTCGTCTCTGTCCTCCTCCACTGCCCGGAGGCTACCACTGTCTTCCTCATTTTCCTTTGTCCTCCGTGCCAAATTTTCAATCTCGAGGAAACAAGATTTTCCTATATCTTAATTTTTTCCTTTTGTTTACATTTTCTTCGTTCCTCAAAGGGCCATAATTCCATAGTTATCTCCATTCTATTACACTAATTTTCTAATTACACTAATACTCTAATTTTCTTCCTTTTTGAAGGTCTGTTTGTCGACTCTGCGTGTGCCTATGTCAAACTTGAAGACAGTCTTTGTTTACGATGGAGAAGGATCTCTCGAGAACTCTTTGCAAATGCTTCTTGGAGCTCTACAGACAACAGTCGACAGTTCCGTCCACAAAGTACAGACGATTACACCAGAAGATATAATTAAGGGTAGGTGAAAGTTTTAAGTTTAATTTTATGTAAGCATTGTTTTCTTACGTCCAGTATTCTAGGCTGTAACAATTACCCAAAATGTATCTATCACGAGTATAGATATATTTCGGAAATAACGTGTGTGGTTAACGCAAGAAAATCCAAATAGACAAAGAGGGAAAGGATACTCTCGCAGAATACCCCGTCTGTAAGCAAAGTCGGCATCTGTCGAAGTTGTAGGAAGTCAAGACAAAGAGAATAAAAAAAAGGAAAAGGATGTGAGCAGAGCGGGATAAATTTGACCTTACATTGTGTAGTCTTGTGGAGCGAAGAGATCGTATTTTCCCACTCACTACTATTTATACTGTCGTTGCGTGACGTCACCAGTTTGTGTGTATGACATCCGCCACGCAGGATGTGTATGTGCTAGTGTCAGTGTGTGTGTGAAGCAAGGGTGGATAACTGAGTTATCGCCTGAATTTACTATTGATGTTTGGGGCCTTTTCAATGAGGGCAGACAAAGGAATTATGATTTAGTGTAAGCGACCTTACTTAAGTTTTAAGTTTTAACTTGAATGTAATGTAAGTACAGAACAAGCTGCTTGTTTTTGTTTATAACAAAAAAAAAAAGAGACTCCCTTTCCTTACGGATGTTCCATATTACACCTGAAGAAGGCAGTAGAATTAATCAGCTGCAACGTTGTGTTAACATCGAAGAAGGGATTGGAATGTCCGTACAAAAGTTGGAAAGCCAAGTTTGTTGTTATCACTTTATGACAGGGTCTTTTAAATAACAATAACCGGCTTATAAAATTAACTGTTAAATTCATATAAGAAAATTTAAATGTTAGTATCAAAAGGAATAACTACTGATCAAAGTTATCTCCCTTCCAACTTTAGGTGAATTTTTTAATTTATTTTTTTTCCCATCTGACATATTAAATTTAACAAAAATTGTTTCCTCTACTGAAGAGCTCTGCTGTCAATTAGGAGCGGTATCAAATTGTTTATGAATTTAAAAGTTAAGCAAAAGATATAAAAACTAGAACAATTTACATTCATTGTTATGTTTGTTGAATGGATGTGAGGGAATCTGACAGAATGGTGGATATGGTTAGACAATGTGGAAAAGAAAGAATGAGAGAAGCATGTTACATCTCAAACATGTTTATTATCATGAAGATAAATCTTTATGCATTTCGTCACTGCAAGTGACGTCTTCAGAAGAAAATTGAACATAGCAGAGTCCTGAGGTCATCCATGTGGTGCACTGTGAATGAAACTAGATGTGTTTTGTGTATTATATGCCAAGTGCCCTTGTTTGTTAAAAGGGGAGTTACTTTTTTGAAAGGGTCAATGTGTGGGTTTTGAAGTGGGTGGCGCTAGGGTGTTCGATGGTGGCTGCCTTGAAGGGATGTCTACTCTGGTTATTTGGGGTGATTTATAGCTATTGTGGGTGGGTGTTTGTGTATCATGTTTATCAGACATACACACTCTTTCCTCCAATTTTCTTCTGAAGACGTCATGCATAAAGATTTATCTTCATGATAATAAACATGGTTGAGATGTAACACACTTCTCTCTTTCTTTCCACATTGTCTAACCATATCCATCATTCATTGTTATAAATGCATTGTGATGTTATAAACAACTTTACATTAGAAAAAATTAATATGAAACCTATTTTGTGGCACAATAATGTTTCGGGGACCCGAAATTTGATTCTGTTGAAAGGGTCACATTTCAAGCAACACCTGTTGTGACGTAAAATGTTATGAATTTTAAATAACGTATGTTAGAAACCATTAACTAAAACTGTCACGAAAACTGTCAATATAGGTTTCTTTCAGTTTTCAAATTGGTCTACCTGCCTGGCTATAACTTTTATTGTTACCCATTAACCTTTATAACAAGCTTCCCCCCCCCAATAGGTTTTTAGTGGAGGTTCAATTTGCAATGTAAGTTTATGGTAAATTGGTTACCGCTTGTTCTTTTGAAAATTCTGACTTCTTTAGTGATCACTGCCCAATAAAATGCGAGAGAAGTAACTTATTCATTGATCACCCCTTTTTCCAATTTTTTGATTGATCACCTGGCATGCTGCCAAAAGAGATGGTTTCTATTGAGTGATTAACCAGATCTGTTATGTGTTATTATTATTATGTTAATGGTATAATGTAATCGAAACAATAAAAATAGTCTTAGATTATTTGTACAGGTTTTTTCTTTTTTTTCTTTTTAAACGATAGAAAATAAATTTAATCAAAACACTAACAATACAATTTAATTATACCTGTATTTAAAGGTGTGTAATTGTTACATCGCCATTTGAACTTTTTTCTATTTTTACACAAAATAAATACATGTTGGATAGTGTTATGATATCTAAAGATTATCCTGGGGTCGGACACCTGTGCGGAAATCTAAGTGACCCCGATCACCTTAGGAAATAGGTATATTGCGTCAGTGTTCAAAACAGGATATGGGGACCGGTGATTGACACCGCGTAGGCGTTAGAGAAACCTATAAAGCAGACCCAAATAGAAAACTCGGGGGCGGACAGAAATCTCGACACTCAAAGAAGAGACAGACATCAGCGGAGCCAAAAGGCACGAGACCACAGACCCTCTTGGGGACAGACTGGCGGTTCTCCTTATCTCTCTCCCACTCTTCACTCTCCGGCCGACAAAGATGTATGTTGTGTAATAAAAATATGTCCAGATATTTTTACAAGCAAGTCTTCGAGTTTCCTTTCTATCCAAGTCCGGGACACCCCAGTATCCAACAATAGTGGGGTGAAGATCCATTGTTTCCAGGGAAGAAAGAAGTCTTGGAAGTTGTTTGTAAAAATATGAGACATTTTTATTTCTTAAGATACATTTTGTCGGCCGGAGAATGAATATTGGGAGAGAGATAAGGGTGCCGAGAGACTGTTCCCAACAGGGGAACTTGGTCTTATGCCTTCCCAGCCCTAGGTGGTCTGCCTGTTTGGTTGCTTGTCTCCGTCTCTGCTTTTGGGTCTCTGAGTTTTCTCTGTCCAGGGTGTCCGGGGTCTTTCTTTTATCAGGTTTGAACGGCCACGCTTGTCTGTTCAACATCCTGTTTTTGGACACCTATGCATATACATCTTGCCTAAGGTCCCCGAGTCACTTCCACTTCCGCACAGGTGTTGGCCTGGAAATGACCTCTCATGATAGTATATCATAACATTCATATATACATACATAAATGAAGAAATAAAACATTTATTTTCTATCGTTTAAAAAGAAAAAAATCTGTATAAAGAATTTATTAAGACTATTTTTATTGTTTTGAATAAATTATACCATTAACATAACACGTGTTATTTAAATCCATAACCATAACATTTTACGTCACAACAGGTGTTACTTGAAACATGACAGAATCAAATTTTGCATCCTTGAAAACGTTATTGTGCCTATTTTTTAATTATTTAAAATCCCTCAATCAAAGGGCCATAACTCCAGTGGAGAAAACCAGAGTTATCTCCATTCTACTACACACGTGTTCAGACATTTATATGTATCTATCTATGTATCGAGACTTCGACCAGCCCTAACCGTTCATAGTAGAAACTTGAAATTTTGCACACACACTCCACTCAATGAGTAGGGAAAATGTTGTTTGTTTTTTTAAAATTCACCTCCTAAATTTAGAGGGGGGTTCAATATGCAGTTTATTCTTTAAGCTTTTAGGGGGGGGCTTCTATTTATAATGTAACTACAGTGCTAAACTTGACATGGGAGTGTGCTTAAATAATCTACTAAAACAAAGATTTAATTACATGAATATTTTATAATTTGTTTTCCTGTGTTATATTTGGAGTTATTTTTCCTTGAGCAATGTCGGGTATCCCTCCTAGTTGTCTTAGTAAATATTGTATTAACCTGGCATCAAGGATGTACCCCAGTTTTGCCTGCACCAAAATTTTGATCTGCCTAACCAAGATGTTTTGTGGGTGGCTTAGTGACATCTATGTAGTTCCGCATGACCACTTATTGCCTGTATTTTGTCTTTTTATCTTATATTACAGAGACACAGTAAGTTTACACCCCAAATTTACACCTAGCCACAGTAGAGCTACACCTATGCTACGATAATCCAGTTCAACAATTCAGTCTTCGATACGTCAATGGATTTTTTTGATTACATATATTTTTTTAATTATTTATGATACTTTTGTATATTTATGATTTTTATACTAAGTATAATTCCTACACTTCATTCAGAGGTCATATGCAGGAGTTCAGATTACTGTCTAGCATAAATTACCTTCCTATAGGGCAGTGGTTCCCAACATTTTTGAGTCCTGCGCCACTTTTGTCAATAAGATTACTAATATTCCCCCTTCCATTTATTAAGTTGCAACAAAGAATAATTTCAAATAATAACTTTATTTTACATATAATTAGACAGCTTCATACTAAGAATTAATTTAATTTTATAATTGTACAGCTGCTGCTGGGTATTTGTTACTCAAAGAAAGCAAGCGAAAATAATTAGGAACACATTATTTGAAATTCCAGTTTATTACAAAAAAAATAATTCTGCTATCGTAACTGATATACACATCAATGTGATCTCTGTTCTTGTTTTTTTTGCTACTACTGATTTGTGGGTCTATTAGTGAGAGAGCATATCTTAAATCATTCTTAACTTGGAGCTTATTTCGAGCCTTCGACTTGATAGATAGAAGTGCAGAAAACCCTATCTCTAGACTGGACTTTTATTTTTACCTAATAGCCTTTTCACCTTTGACTGCCCAAATTCCCCACCCCCTCCCTCCGGCTGGGAACCACTGCTCTAGGGTTGGGATAGACGCTGTGAAATATGATAAATATTGTCAAACATTGAACCTTTACCGATCCCTGTGGCCCAATAGTAGAGCGTTCACCTCCAGTTCGTTAGGTCATGGTTCAATCCACCGCTGAGTCATACCAAAGACTTTAAAAATGCTACTCGGTGCCTCTCCGCTAAGCAGGAGGCTAAGGGATTACGGCCTAATCACATTGGATACATTGGTTCTCGTAAGCTCACCAAAGTTAAGCAACATCCAGCCTGGTCAGTACCTAGATGGGTGACCATTGGGAAATACAAGCTGCTCGACAGGCCTGGCAAGCTGGAAACGGATCTTACTAACAATTGCTGTGTGTAAATTGACCCCTCAATGAGAGTATAAGTAGGAAATGATGATGCATATATTCAACCTTTGTCTTGTCCAGATATACCTTCTTTTTTTTTTTTAATTATTGGATTATTACCTTCAGGTTCCTGGACCAAAGATGCTGCTGCAATATGTTTTGGTGGTGGGTATGACCTTGGTTTCATCCGAGCCCTGGGCCCAACTGGGATAAAGAATATTCGTGACTACGTCTACAAAGGGGGCTCATACCTGGGTATTTGTGCGGGTGGCTACTTTGGTTGTGAATGTATTTATTTTGATGAAGGAGGAAAATTAGAAGTCTCTGGAGAACGACATCTGAAATTCTTTCCAGGTAAATCTTCTGAAAATGTCATCTGATTTTTTTTAGATTTTTTTTTTTTTTTCCCTTTGGAACAATATTCTTCATTTGCTATTTTTAAACAAATTTGTCACAATTTTTGTTCACTCCAATGATTACCTATTTAGTGACATATGATTTCTTATATATACAAGCCTGGCTGCCAAACTCCACTCCTACTTCTATTCCAATTGAAGATGATTACTGCAACTTTTATTAGAATGAAATAAGCCCTTGCATATTTGTAACATAAATTTGTGTACATATGTAATGTTGATGTAGGTTACTTCCCTTGCATTGGAAGATATAAGTATGGCCGCCATTTGGATTCCAGGCATCTATCTGTTATGGTGTTCGTTCTATTAACATTGGTAGCAGAGCGTTAAGCTACAATAGTCTCTAGTCTTCAGTATATTATTTATTTCCGTTTGGTAACTCCTGTTATTAAGCCATAACAATTATTTAAGCTGCTGCTAACTTATGGAACAAATAAAAGCAGAAAACTTGAACAGTATTTTATTAAATCTAATTACAAAGGATATAATTTACGTTACGGTTGCAATTAACAACAATAAAAGATTAAATATTTTTTTTGGTAAAGATTTACATGTCAGGAGTTGCAAATTCTCTTAGAAGAAAATGTTTTTTCTTTCAATTTTAGGTGCTTTTAATCCATTAGACCCTACAACCATCCGGACATTTGTTAGTTTTTAGAAAAAATGTTTTTTTCAGGTTTTACAAGGCGGGTTCTATTTACAATAAATATAAAACTTTCCAGTTTTGCAGTGGATTTGAAAAAAATAAAATTAGTATCTGTCTTCAAAAATATTCTTAAAGCAAAATGTTTGGTTAAACATTTAATGACCAGGTCGCAAATGACTGGGATGCAAAATGTGTATGTGACAAAGAGTTCATAATTATATTAAAAGTGTGTATGTTAAATTAAGGGAATTGGCTTACTGGGTTCTGGGTAGTTTTTATACTCTGGCCCGTCCAGGGTATGAATGAAATATCACACGCACGTGGACGGGCCGAAATCATTAAAGACAGGAGCGCTGTGAAACACGTCTTTTCGTTATGGCAAACTGGGAAGAAAGAGAAAGATTCAAATCTGTCACCTATCACGTGACCACTTGCTGGTCACGTGAGGAAGCGTTTGTTAGCTGACCGTGTGTGGGAATAGGGAATTCCCCTCAATCACAGGGGACAACTCCGCTTGGGTCACCGCAATGGTTCCCTCTACAAATCAACAAGGATTGCAAGTATTCCCGCAGACCTAGGCAGTAAAGAAGTAATGATTGGAATAAATAACATAACCACTGATTTGCCACCTTCTGAGACGAGATGCAATGCAAAAAGCAAACACAATAATCGATTTATTAATGTTTAGTAGAAGCATTAATTTAAGATTCACTTCTTCGGGACATTATGTCATCCACCTGATCAAAAATAGCAGAGTAGCTTACGAGAGAAATAGGCGAATTTGATTGTTTCTCTGATATCCCCAAGAAAATAGACACATTGTTTCTCTGCAATCCCCAAGAAAATACACAAACAGTTCAGCCATGCAAATGGCAGCCGTATTTATATCTTCCAATGCTAGGGAAGTAACCAATATCAACAGATTACCATTCTATCTTTTGTCTGACACACCATTTAAAAGTGACTGCATACTACGCTTACATTAGTGAGTTAGTAAGGGGAACATGTAAGACTTGTCAATTTAGGTCAGTCAATAAGAGACCAGCCTGCCAATCAGTTGGTCGTGATTTCAAATCAAGGTTGGGGAATAATTTTTACTCCCCTAAATTTGGTGAGGATTGTTCTTGTTCTTGTTGTCACGGGAGAAAACTTTGACTGGAGTTTGACAATATATATATATATATGTGTGCAGCATTCCTGTTTGTTTTTTGAAAATTCAGACTTTTTTAGTGATTGCTGCCCAACAAAATGCGAGAGAAGTAACTTATTCATTGATCACCTCCTTGTCCAATTTTTTGATTGATCACCCCCAATGCTGCTTAAAGACATTGATCAAGTGATAGTTTCTATTGAGTGACTAACCATACCTGTTTTGTTTTTAAATCATGGATTTGTGTTTCAAACCATACTGGTAGCATTTTCATCAAGGTAACTTAATTTTACCACCGCCGCTGCTTAATTTACAAGGTAAGAAGAAGTGATGATTCATAATTTCCCTTAGAATGCTAGTTTGTTGTTTTTTTTAAATAGCTGTATGCTATGGAAAATGTACTGTAAAATTGTCTCTAGCTAAATACTGTTTTTTGTCATGATCTGTTAATAATATTGATTTTTCTGAACAGGTTCGTGTCGAGGACCAGTCTACCCTGGCTTTCAGTACGACTCTGAGGTTGGGGCCAGAGCAGCCCCCTTAAAAGTCCTGCCTGAAAATTGTCGATACCCTGAGGTGAAGATACCTGTCTACTTCAATGGCGGTGGATTCTTTGAATTTCTCCCGCAAAACCAGGTTTGCTCGGATCCCCCGTCACAGGTGAAGATTTTAGCCCACTACGATGACGTCAAGGATCAGCCCATTGCTATTGTTAAAACCAAATTTGGTTCTGGCCGCACGTTGCTGACAGGGGTCCATGTTGAGTTTGACCCCCACCAGTTGGATCCAACTGACCAGACACTGAGTACATTTATCGAAGAGTTAAAAAATCATGATGATAAAAGGACGGAACTTTTTAAGAAATTATTGCATCACTTAAACCTTGTTACAAAAAGCTGACGTAGTAAATTCTTAGAATTTTAATATTTTTTACTTAATTTTTCTTTTAACTGGTATATGCAGTTTTGTGTGTACAGTAGTCTTCCTTTCCAATGCAGGTGATGGGATCTTCCTTTCTAATGCATGTGATGGGATCTTCCTTTATAATGCAAATGTCGGGATCCAAGAAAGACAACCCTGTTATAACTGAACCGCAGATAATTAAAAGTTAATTATGGGTGCCAAACAAGGTGTTGTGTTCATCACAAAATCAAAGAAATTATTGTGTAAAACATCATATGTTAATTGAAGAAATTAATATTTTAGCCATGTTAAATAAGTTTTTTGATGAAATTCTATGCAATATTTTGTGTGTACAGTAGTCTTCCTTTATAATGCTCCTTTCACATATGGTCTGCCATGCTCAATTTGTATATTGCCGCGTGTTACGGCTAAAAGTTGTTATATATTTTACCTCACCGACAATTGTTTTAAAAACTTAAATTGGATTTTTTTATTAACTTTGTTTATTTAAAGTTTATAAAGTTCTGAAAACACCCAGGCTTTATCATTTTAATTAAATAATCATACCAAAAAATTATACTTAAATACATTGTCTTTTTACATTAAATACAAAGGCTTTTGTTTAAATATTTTTTTTTTTAAAAACACTCACCATATATTGAATATACATTTCATTTTAACATTTCCATACTTCAAAATTATCTTTTAATATATTATTCTGATAATTATAAAGACATTTATTAGTATAGAACCTATATTTGCCTGGCGCCAGTGTGAGTGACTGCTAAACGAGTGCCCTAAATTGTAAATGTGAATAAAGTAATGAGCTCTGTGCAGGGATCGAACCTTGGAAGCAACCTAATACACAGGTCATTTAGTTTTTAGAAAAAATATTTTTAAAAGTTTTTTGAGGTACTATTTACAATGGAAATATATAATATGGTAAACTGGACCGTTAATTTCAGTCCGTTGTATGGATGTGCAGCTTCGAAACATGTTGTTACTTCTCTTGAAGGTTGTTAACTAAGTTTCTTTGATATTTTAATGACAATTTTATCTGTGCTTTCATTAAGGTTTTTTTTTTTGGGGGGGGGGGGCATGAACCTGCCTTCCTGCACACTCACAAGCGGACACACTCGTACCCTCGGGTAGCCAAAAACCTTAATGAAAGCACAGAAAAATCGTCATTAAAATATCAAAGAAGCCTCACAAGGGAAGTAACCGAATACTTCTAAGTTTCACTTCCATACAACGGATGGGAAGTAACAGTCTTGTTTACCATACAGTTACTTTGTAAACACCCCCCTCCCATCGTAAAACCTTAAAAAAACATGTTTTCTAACAACTTCTAGGAAGATTGTTAGGGTCTAATAGATTAAAGCGCAAAATTAATTGTGTCTATTTTCCTTCGACTTGGTTACCAAAAATAAATATTAAAACATAATTCATATAATACAAATATTAAAAAGATTCTCCATAAAGAATATCCTCTTCCTCCGATACTGCAACATACCATTGCTACATGTTGGAAGAAGCATACAGCCTTTGTCTATCAGCATAGTGTATTTAGTGGGTAGCGACTTAGCCAAATAATTGTGCATTTTGTGATAAAAGCATAAAATTTGGTGCACTTATAGCCAAAGGCATTCAAAAAATATTTGGATATTTCGAATTCTGCATCATAAAAAATGTATGATTTGACACCAAAATCAGACTAGTTTAAGCAACTTCATTGCAATTACAATTTTCATACCAGTCATGGTGACCATCTTGGATTTTCAATGACTTGATGTAGTATCCAAATGGCAATTCCCAAAAATTATGTATGGTAAATAAATTCAACTAATTATGTCTGTTGCATAACGACTGTTATTATTGCGTAACATGCTGACATAACATTCAGTGGATGCAGGACTTGCACAGAAGGAGGACAGACAAACACTGCATTTAAAAAGGAGTCTGAAATGCTTTTATTCCGCCATAATTTTCTCGTTACGTGAAACAGAAACCGACATAGCAATTTTCAAAACATAAACACACATATTTACATTCTTACACTGTGGGAGGAAGAGAGTCTAAATAAACTTAGGCATCTGTTTTGGTCACAGGTAATTAGCTTCATGCAGCCTGAAAGCTGCGCATACCAGTGTCAACTTCCCTGACCGTCTGTCTACTCTTTCTGACTGACAATCTAAATTGGTTCCTTTTTTAAACCTGCGTGTTGACTTTGGTCCCACCTCTTTTTGACACCTCCATCTATGGGTTATCCACCTCCAAACATCTGTTTTTGATTGAAGTGTCATTCCTACGTCCATTCGCGGTCACTTCCGTAAATTTACTTATCTTTAAAATATATGCCGAGAAGCCGACAACTCATCCATCACATTACTGAAATTGGCCTTTTCCAGCCGTCATCATTTCTGACTTATCTTAGGACTCCTACTGTGAATTTTGGTATGGGCCTTTTTGTCAGTCTTTTCTGACACCAATTTCAGTAATGTGTTTTTGAGTGTCCAACTCCCAAATTCATTTCTGGCCAGAGCAGGCCATCCACTATATGACCTCAGGTGGTCTGAGAGGAAATATATCCCTTTTTCTGACCATGAGAAGATTTTAGTTTTATGATGTTAACTTATTTAAATTAAAACTGCAGGCTTTAATTAAAACTAATTACAGGTACCACTGACCATAACGTAACATGTCCTCAATATCCTATTATATCCATATTGGAAAATTGATCTAAAAATAGTTGTTACTGGCAGCCATTTAGAAATAGCTGTCATGGATGACATATTAAAAATTCATGGTGGCTCGATATCCAAATTTCCTCTTTTAAACCTTTGGCTATAAGTGTACCAAATTTTATGCTTTTATCACAAAATGCACAATTGGCTTGACATTTTCAGCCAGGTGGCTCCACTAGTTGCTAACTCAAAAAAAAATTGTGTGTTTGAGAAACTTCAGTAGAAGGGTCAGCCAATACCAGGGAGTTTTTTTAGTCATGGACTTCACAGCCGATCAATATAATTAGATTGTTGTTCATCGATTCAATTTATTTGTCTTTTTAATTAGCCTGCCACTTTTTTTTTTTTTTTTTTTTTTTTTATGTACTAAGCTTCTCTAGCATTGATCATCGTCCCTGCCTGACTGACTAAGTCATATCATTTGAGAATTTTAAAAAAAGAAAAAGAAGTAAGGTTGCCTTCTATTTTTTAATAAGAAGCTAAGACATTTTTCTAACATATCTCCAGGTTTATTTCTTTTAACATTTAACTGAACTGGTGTTTAAATAGTGCATCTGTGGTCCAAATTTCAGCCTTGTTTTAACACATCTCCAAAAATCTTCAGAGAAAGTGAATATCATTTCTGGGTCACAACTGCAAAATACGAAAATCTTCGTTTTTATTCTAGCAGTACTTTACTTTCCTGATGTAGCTATATGACCGAGTTTTCCCTGACGGATTCACAGACAACACTTTACCAAGATGTACAATTTATTGATATATACAAATTACTGAGGTCAAAATGAAATAAAAAAAATATAAATTTGTCTGGTTCTAACATAAAAAAATCTTTCCTTTTTTACGAATGGGATAAATATTTCTACAATAAAAATAATTCTTATTCAAGTTAACTTTTTCGTCAAGTTCGGGAAGTACCTAAAAATGGCATGGGCCCTCTGCCAAATGATTGCTAAATCTTTTAATATATTTTTGTTCCAGTAAATTCATTTTAAAGACCTTGTAAATTGTATCTTGATGAATTTTACATTTTGATAAATGTAGGTGAATCGTTTTGTAAATATTCTGCGACCCGTCTCATTGGTAGTCTCAAGGACATGAGTAGCAGAATTGAGTATAACTAAAAAAAAACAAGTAGCATTGAAAATGCTAATTTGCACGCATAAAAGGTGTAGTTACTTTATTACAAAATAAATGAACACAAAGTAAAAAAAATAGAAATGACAAAACACAGGGATAACAAATATTATTTTTTTTTTTTTTATTTAAAAAGATGTTAGATCGTTGGTTCAGAGATATAACTAACTTTGACAAGTCAAATATCTACAGATCTGCCTTTTTGCAAGGCTACTCGCCCTATGGATGTTAATCAGTTGCATGAAATCCAAAACTGCTCATTTCATGCAGTTGAGTTGCCTTCCAAAAAGGGAGATCTGGTATAAAAGTCGTTTTCATTGACAGAAATGAATGGTAAATCGAATACTTTTAAGCAAGGAAGGGGCAAGGATACGTCTTTTTGGGGGAGGTGGGGTCGTTTGGGTAACTGGATGAAGAGGTTGGGTATTTAATGATGGCAAAACCTTTTTCAATACTTTAGAGGTGTGGGAGATGACAGTCTGCTTTTATAGTATAAGATATTAAGATTATTCAAGCAGACATTAATTTTTTTGTCACTCGAAATCTTTTTTAAAGAAAAAAAAAAAGTCATAAAAGCAGGATTTTATATATTTCCCTTTTATTTAAAAGGATTTCTTTTCACATTTATTGTTCCCTTGCTCATAAATTGAAATTTATTTTTAAATTATTTTTTTTTTTTCAATTTTTATTTATTTTAAAGAAAATATCCTAAAAGCTTTGGAAATCTAAAAAAAATTTAGAAGCAAGGTACTTTTTTTGATAAAAAAGAAAAACCTAAATACAAAGTGGATGATAAATGATGAATGAATTAAATAGAGGACAGATGCCTGTAGAGAATTGTTCAGTGTCTACAAAGCAACAGAAATTGTTTGTTTCCCCCTACTCACCCTTCCTCTGTTTGTTCCAGACTTATTGACCACACAAATGCGCATGCATACATATGTATATATACATATACTTGGGCAGCAATACTTTATTCATGCATGTCTCGTTGAATACAACGGACAAGGGACCTCTTGTTAATTTTTTTTTATTCAATTTTCCTTGTTTCCGTCCAAGAGAACGTATGTTTGGATCTATAGAGTTTACTTTGCCCACCACGTCACACCAATGGCTAAGCCAAATACACTGGTTAATATAATTGTGGAATTGTTAAAGTCATTGAAAATGGCTAGTTGTTTAGCCTAAAGCGCTAGGTATAATAACACTTTTGGACGACTATCTCTCTATGGATCCAAGTATACATTCTATTGGACAGAAAAAATAAAAATTTAATAAAAAAAAATAAATTAAGAGGTTCCTTGTCCGTCATATTCACACATTAGTGGATTCTGGTTAAATGGAACATTAGTTATAAGGAATAGCTATTTGGTATGACTGCTTCTGTAAGAACATAATCAATCATTTGTAATATATATATGTTCAAATCCGTTTAAAAGGAATGACTGCTCATAGGGACCAAAATTCATGGTCCTACTGAGTTCCGCTTAAGCAGAATCCACTGTATATATTCATACACAGACACAGGCATATATATATATGTTCTTGAAAATACTCGGCTAATATCTAACAAATAAAAAAAAATTTAAAAAAAAGATTTGATCATAAAATTAAAAGACAAAAAACTTTTTTGTTTAAAATTAAGAGTATTTCAAAGTTTTATTTGTTAATGTTGTTATGATTGAAAAAGAAAGAAAAAGTCTTTGGTGAAGTATATGTCAAGTATGGATCAATCATCCCCAACCACATGGGTTAAAATCAATTTGTAGTTTGTATTGCATTTGTGAGATGTCACATTACATCTGTTATGTAATAGATTGATATGCTCATACCTCAATACATATACACAAGACAGAATAGAAAGTGTCATGAGTTCTTAACTGCTCATGGAGCGTATCGTCCATTTGGGCAAAATTTGAGTTACAGGTGTCGTCTTGTTCCCTGGACATAAGACCATGTGATCCGATATAAAATACTGGATTATACGCCTTTTTAGTGGGTTATTAACGTTGTTTATTATTAACTGAGATATTGCTTTTTTTTATTGCGATTTTCTTGAAAACTGCAAATTGGGAGATGCACCCCTTGAGAAGTCAAGTCCACATATATTCTATGCACATCCACTTTATACACGCACACATTTCCCCCCCGCCAGCTAACAATGGAATTCAGGCAGCATACGATACCTACAATCAAATATTGATTCCTGGTGGCTGAAATTCTCTTCCATATTTCTAACCTTAGGGCGGGAGGGGAAAAAAAAAAAAAAAGGGGGCAGGCACACACACATCTCTTGCTGTCTAGGCAAACACCCCGATTATCCCATGGTGGAGATTACAGTGGCCATCGGCAGCATTCCCGCAAGCCAGTTTTAATCAGAAGCAAAGGGAGAGGGGGGAGGGGGGGGGTTCAGCTGAATGACACTTTCAAGTTCGAAGGAGTGGCCTAGCCAGTCAGCAACGGCATGAGTAGGGGGTCGGGGATGTGTGCAAGCCGGCTTAGAATTCATCGTGAGATTTCAGGGCTTCTCCAAAATCGGTGGCTTGGCTGCCAACAAACAGATCGTATTTATCCAGGATTTCTAACTTGGACAGCTGGCCGTCCTGTAGAAAGGAAAAAGAAAAGAAAAAAAAAATATTAGCTCTGGTAAACTTTTTTTTTTTTGCATATTAAACACTATACGAAATAAAATTGAAATTGTAAACAAGACAAAATATTTCAATCATTAATATTCATTATACAACAAATAACACATTTTCACAGTTAAATCCCAGTGAGAAAGATTACACAATTTTACTCGTGCACTCTTTTAGCCACACTTATCTGGCCAAGACCTCGGCAGTGCGTTGGGAATTCTGACACTAGGTAGTTAGACTGAGAAAATCTTTACTACAACTACATATACAGCTGCTATTAATACATCTCTCAGCTAAACATAATCTAAGATCAGAGAGGGGGGGGGGAGAGAAAGAGATAATATGGAATGTCATCAGTTCTGTGATTGGTTTCATCTATGTTTTTAATATAATCTTTTGGCCAATCAGCATGTTAGCCAGAAATTTGATTTTCCCCACTGTTTAAAGGATTGGGAGTTTGCTGGGGCTCACATATCTGTATTTTAAAATTAGGCCAAAAAAAATAAATAAATAAAAAATTGCCAAAAAGAACCAAAACGGCATTAAAAATTTTTAAAAAGTACAAAATGATCAAAACAGCTCAGCTTAATTGGGAAATTGGAATTAGGTTGTTTTTTTTTTTTTATTAGGAATTAGCTGTTAAATGGCTAGTGAGAACGCTGGCTAACACCCTGGCGATATATTTTTGGCTCACTTGAGTTCAAAGAAACCAAGAGGAAGATGACAGGTAGAAGAAAATGATAAAGACTTTTGAAAACTACTCAAAGTTTCAACAAAGGAAGAACAAAATGCCTATGTCAATCTTAACCAATTAATTCTTGCTATTATTCATTCTTGCATTATATTATAAGAGAAAGATCCCAATTCTTTTTGTGGTTTATGGTGCAAATATAACTGACAATCCCTCGTCTTTCTCCCAGGTGCTACAGTCTTCTTTCAAGTCTTAAAATTCAAGGAAACTGCAGTCACACACAAATCTAGTTGAATCACTTGGAATTGGCTGAAGAGAATTTGTGAGAAATTTCTTTGTCTTGTGGTCTTTTTATTTTGGCAGTGTATTAAGTGATTTAAGACAATTTAAGATGAATACAGTGAAAGCAAGGATTATCTGTAAGCGGCTGCAGTAGCATACCACAGAGGCGGTGGCCCACCCCGGGTGACACCATCTGAAGGGTGACACTAGGATGACTGCCTAAACGTTTCTTGGTAATTCTTTTTTTTCTAATGAAAGATCTGTCTATCCACACAATATCTCTGGATGTACTCAATGAAAATTTGTGGAAATGTTGGATAGATTTTGGGGCGGATCCAGGAGTTCTTTTGGATTGAGAGATATTTTTCCGTTTCCTTTTTTTCATACATTTATGTATACACTAATGACTGTCCACACGATATCTCCAATGGGTTTCAATGAAATTGTGGGAGGATGCACAATAGGGTATGAAAGAAGTGATTGGATTTTTGGGAGGATCCATGCACAATTACCTCCCCTACATCGTAGTTATATATCTGCAGCACATAATATTGCTAAAGATTCATGGGGATAACATGAGTTAACGCCCCGGGTGACACCGACCATAGGCCCGCCACTGAGCGGCTGAATAGATATTTCATTAACAAGACATCACACATTCACAGATCCTGTAACTACTTATTCTGTACTGAAAATAGTGCATTTTAATTTTCCCACCTTGGTACCAAACTGTAGTTCTGCAAATTTCACACAAGGTGACAATATTTATGTCGACCACTGGTAAAGGTGATTTAGACGGCCTCTTGTAAGCAACATCTTGGCATTTAAAAATAGCAGTGCCCATGAAGAAATGTTATGTATATGCTGAGGGGGAGCATTTTTTTTTTTTTTTTTTTTTTTACTAAAGAAAATCTCAACTAGAGGCAAAAAGTATCCCAGTAGTATAAAGCAAATACTAAACGCATATTCACCCCTTATGTGAGAGAATAGACTTTAGGGTTATCACACCTTTTGCACTATTGTAAATGGAACAGGCTATCATACAGGCTGATGGATGGCTATGAGAGATTGGAGAAGATCAGTTTCAGATCTTATCAAAGAGCAGTGTTGAAGTAAAGGAAGTAAATTATTACAGCTTCACGTTCTGAAGTAAAGGCAGATAGATGGCTACAGAGGATTAGATCATCTGAGATTAGATTAGAGAAGATCATTCAAATAGTTCAGACGATTGAACTCATTTATGTTGTTAACGTTTTTGGCCAATCCATTCTTCGGCCTTCCTCAGGTGTAATATCTGAATGTGATAAAAACAACAAGAAGGAGTTCAATCATCCGAAGAACTATTTGAATGACCCTTCTCAAAACTATAGAAAATATCTAGAGAAGATCAGTTTCAGATCTTATCAAAGATCAGTTCTGAAGTAAAGGAAGTAAATTATTACAGCTGCAGTCACCAAAAGAAGACTTGAATGGCTGGGTCATGTTCTACAGATGTTGTCTGGGAGGCTTCCTTACATGACTCTTGAGCTGGCCACAAATAGCTCCAGTGATGACTTGGAAGCAGTGCTACAAGAACTGTTGTCCCATTGCCGTAGTTGGGCGCAATACTGGCGTGCAAAACAAAGGACCCATCCACTTGGCTGACAACTATGAAAGATTTGGCAATCAACAAGGCCTGGTGGAAACAGTGTATCAGGAAAATGCTGACAGTAGCAACCAGCTTACATTTCTGGAGTATGTTAACCAATACAGGAGGAGGATAATGTTATCAGCCAGTTATTGTAATCAAAATCAGTTGATCCCAAACACTGTATTTAAAGTGATAATAAGCAGCTCCCTCTATGTATCCTTTGCTTAATGTTATCAGCCGGTTATTGTTATCTAAAAGACCCTGTCCCAAAGTGATCACTATAAGTGGTTTCCTCTGTATTAACAATTATATAAGTCAGGGGTAGGCAAGACCAGATCTGGCCCACAGGCAAATATTGGGATACTATGCTAACTGCTTATGTTCTTTGAGCTTTTAAATAGATTCAAAAGATGCCATGATTGAAATCAATTGTGACTAAATTGAGTTCTTTGATTATGAAATGGCATCTTTGATTAAGCATAAATGGTTTTCTAGCATGCATTATTCATTGATCTGAGGCAAAATATAACTAGATATATTTAAATGGATAATTCCAATATTTCAAGCTTTTTATATCATCTATTCAGCCCACTGGAGCTAAAGGGTTGCAGAACCCTGATATAAGTCAACTAACTAATGTAGCATTTCTTATCGCTGATGGCACAGTACGGGAGAGATGAATCTGTGGAGGGAAATAAAACAGTTGGTCCATACCGGAGAAAGGCTCTCCCACGTGACTGGATGGAAAGACGACAATTCGTTGATTTCAAGGAAAATGTGGGTTCCTTTTATTTCTGTTGATAACGTCAATGCTGGGCCGGTTTGCGGACCACTCAGGGTATTAAATTCTGTTTCGGTTAAAATTCTAAATGAGTTGTTGAATTCTGTTCCTAGTTGCTTTACCGAGGGTGACCAACTACAGTGATGATAGTAGTTCAAATTAGGTTTCTTCCTCCTTCTCCACGCTCACGGGCTAAAGAGCCAAGCCCCCTAGTTTGTTTGACCAGTCGCTCCTGGGTGTCGAACCGATTAACTCCCACCTGATTTCCTAAAAAACCCAGCAGAGCTGATTGGTCTGACACATTCCCTTTATTGGCCGTTTTACCTATTTTCTAGCCCTGGGAACATGATATGGCATTTGGGGCATGTCCCAATACTATCCTCCAAAACGTGTGAACACACGACCTGAGTGTATTTCATTACACTAAAGGCGTATGACTCACAGTGGAATACGCCCAGTGTCGCCAAAGACAAGTCTATAAACTCACAAATATACAACACCAGTCCCAAGTGGTTAACATACATAATTATCGCAAGATTATAGGCAATCCCTTAATGAATTATCACAAGATTATAGGCAATCCCTTAATGCAGAGAAAATAAGATCCACATTTCCTCACATTTTACATGGAAACTAAAAGGTCAAAAACAAAAAAACAAAAACACAAGATCCAGAATTTGAAAGAAAACAGAAATGAATGAAAACAAAGGCCAAAGAGAAATAAGTAAGCAACAGAAATTAACAAGATAAGTGGATAAGATTATTATTATTATTTCAATACTTACCTAAAAACAAAGATTAAGATTTGGAAGGAAAAGAGGGAGAAGTGAAGAAAAAGAAAGGAAAAAAAAAAAAAGAAGAAAAAAAAGAAAAAAAAGGAAAAACACACTGTGCACATTTGCCTCATAGAGAAACCCTAGCATTCCAAGGGAAATTATGAATCACCGCCACCCATATATGCGGGGCTGTGATCACTAAAGAAATGTCTGAACAAGCGGGCACAAACTAGTGACCAATTTAGCATAAGCTTAAGGGGGGGGGGGTAAAAGATTTTTTTTAAAAAGACATTCTCCCTACTCATTGGAGGGGAGGGTGTGTGAAAAATTTCAAGCTTCTACTATGAACGGTTAGGGCTGGGCGACTTCCGGATACATAGATACATATAAATGTGTGAACACATGCATAACCTAAACCTGGTAGTAGTGATTAAAAACACACTGTGCACTTTAGACTCAAAGAGAAATGCTAAGTTATGAAAATATAATCACCCCCCCCCCCTTACTTATACAGATTTTGTTGACCGCTAAAATCTTAACGTGCAATATCATTAGGCCACAAATACAAAAGGCAGGCAATGATTTAGGAATCTCCAACTGTATCCAATTTTTGTTTTTGGTCTAATAAATTGTTGGGTACTCTCACTACTACTGTAAGATCACCTCCTACCACTTCTTATTCTGCAGAGTGCAAAGTACCACTTTGAGCTCAAGTCTTGCTTGGTGCAAGAGGCACATTGGGAGTGAGCCTAATTCTGGGAGCAGAGGTGAAGCCATTATAAACAGGATTGAAGATGCAAGTCATCCGTTAAGAGAGAGAGAGAGAGAGATAGTGAACTGGAGTTACAGTGCAAATAACCAGAAGTTATTTTATTACTTTGTGTGACCAGAGAACAACAAGGCCACAAATACAAGAATCAGCCAGTGAAGATTTTGCAGATATAACGGAGGGGACAAGTAAAACCAGCAGACAACACAAATAAAATTGCATGTGATTTTCTTGGACTGATCACTAAAGGTTTGTATTTAAAAAAAAAAAAAAAAAAAAAAAAAAAAAAAAAAAAGAAACAGGCACAAACTAGTGAACAAAATTAGCATAAACTTACATTGCATAGGTTTTTAGAGGGTGGCTCTAAAAACCTATTTAGTGGGAGAATTTAAAAAATAAAAAAAGATTTCCCTACTCATTAAGGGGATACATAGATATAAATGTCAGAACACGGGAGTAACATAAAACCAGCAATAAACCAGTCGTGTGGGTAGCAGTGATTAAAAAAAGAAAATCCTTTTGATAAAATAGATTTTACAGTCTCTAACATGAACTGTGCACAGCATCTTTCACAGAAGAAAAAGTAGACAATTCTTTTATCTGACCTCATATCATAAACAGATCTTTACAATATAAATTTTACTGAAGATTAGCTGTAAGGATAGGAGAATGTGGATTAATTAAATTAATTAAAAAATAAAGATTTAAACCGTTTTGTTTAAACAAGGACGTAAAATATTGTCATATGTCTTAACAGCACTATTCATTGATGAACAACTTTTTACTGTGTCCAAATTGAACAAAAATTATATTTTATATAATTTCCATTAAGTTTAAGAATACTAAATTTAGTATAAATGTAGACATCTTTCCAAATAGTTAAAACAAGATAGTTTTATATTTCAAATCTTTAAATATATTTTAAGAGCTAACAGATAGCTTGACATTTCTAGCTAAGAGCCTTTCCGTGTTCTTGTCTACACCTAGGTCTGTGCTTTCTGTATAAATTCAAGAGCGCGATTGTCCAGGCACACTAGCCCGTCTGTATTAGACATAAAACTCCTTTCTTAATATCATTAAATTTGCTTTGAAGCTAATTTCTCATGCCATACTAAGCTAGCAATCTGTCATAAAAACTGTTCCTAGCATCATGAATTTGATCCTCACCAGATGCCAGTCGACATTAAACTTAGTATATAGATATAAAGTACTATTGTAGCCAAGAAATATTTTAATCCACATCCTCACAGGTCGATTTAATGAATATATATTTAGCTTAGTATTAATCCGTTACACATGAAATGTCTTATTTTTTAAAAATTTTTTTCATCATATAGAGTAATGCTAAAAGTGAAAGATTTTGTAACAACGGTGTCGACCACGAGATCGAACCAGGGACCTCTGCCCAACCATAGCCGGAGAGACTTTGTGTGGCTGCGCTGTTGGAACATCTGGGCTTCCCGCTGATTTTTTGCTGTGACAGACACTTTGCATACAGCACTTAAATCATTTTAGAATGTGATATAAGCAGCCGATTATGAGGACTGGGGTGATTTCTCATTTTTGACTGTGGCCAGAGAACGTTATGAACAATTGTGATTCGAGTTCGTTTTTGACTTGACGTTGAGAAGTTTCCATTTTACGGTGTCGTGCTGGGAGAAGATCCCTCTGAAGAGGTGTCATGTGATAGACACTGTGAGAGTTTGTGCTCTGTGGTCTACCCGTTTTGAAGAGACCTTTTTACTTCAGATTTATTAATGTAATTGCACTGTTTTTGCTGATTCAATGTAAAAGAAGACATAATTCGTTATTATTGGAGGTTTTTGAGCCCTTAAAGTCAATGGTGTCTACCTAAGATAATGTCAACAAACCATTTGCAGTGAACATCACTACAGTGCAAACTGTTCAGCATTGGTTTAGGTCTGGAAATAGAGATACTAATAATAAACAGGATGAAGAATTATCGATAGCAGTTGCCAACGACCTATGAACAATGATTCAAGCACTTTCTGTCAATTTTAGGATTTCAACAGCAACAATATCACATCTCAAAGCAACAAAAGCTTCAAACAGTTTGGAAAACTGCATCTCACATGAACTGAATGAAAAGCTCCATGACAATGCCACACCGACACCACTCAACTGACAGTGTATATGCTAAGAGAATTGGGATATGAAGTTTGGCAGCATTCTCTATATTCACCTGATATTTCTCCTATACATTATCATCTTTTCAAGCATTTTGAACTGTATATCCGTAATAAAAATTTCAATAATAGGGAAGCCATAATTAGTGCTGAATTTGTGACCACTAAACCTAAAGAATTTTATAGGATCATTGGAAAAAGGTTATTGCTGAAAATGGGTCATATTTTGATTAAATATTTACTGTTTATGTCATTCTTCATGTTACTATTAAAAAAAAATGACATTTCATATGTAACAACCTAATACATGTTATCTTTGTTATTTAAAAGAAGAAAAATTGATATGAGGTCAGGTAAAAAACAAAATCCAAACATTTTTTTTAAATGAGCAAAATAAGACACCAAAATCACCACGAAACAAAATGAAAGAAAGAAAGAAAAAAAAAAAAAAAAATCCATTTCCCGAGCAAAACCAGCCCCCACCCCACCCTCTGTAAGGAAGCAGGGGCAGGGCTCCCTGCATTTCCCCTGAAAACAGACAGAATCAGAACAGCAGTCAAAGCAGCCCCAGAGTTACAAACCTTGTTTTTATCGGACTCAAATATTAAATGGTTCGCTTCGGCCTTAGAATGATCGTAATCAGTTGGTAGAAGCCAATCTTTCACTTCGTCTTGGTCCATGTGGCCATCATTGTTTTTGTCTCTATAGCTGGAGAACTGCTCACGTTCACCTTTAACCCAATCAGGTTCCGCTTCGCCCTCTTTTTCCCCACGCCACATGTCACCTACAAAGGGCAAAGCCTAGTTAAACAACACGGCCAAAGAAAAGAAAGCACATGACAAAACAAGTAACTGCTCAACAATCTTTGATCAGATAAGGTAGAATTATCCAGTTTCTATTGCAAATCTGAGAATGGGCCCAGACCGGACTGGGTTAAGGACATGAGGGTGCTTCTTCAAGAGGAAGAGGGGATAGAAAAAGAAAGAAAAGTAATACTGTATTTGACGGCATATAATAACCCTGTACACGCAAAAGGTAAATGTAACGGCTATTGTCCAGGACTTTAAAGTTTCCTTAGCACGCATCAACTGAGTGATCCTTGCAAGTTTCAAGTCTGGTCAAGAGCAGGTCTTTATTCCTACAAGTTTTCATGACTATCCCGTTGGCATGATGCAAGTCCACTGAAGGGATACCTCCACCTTAACCACACAGCTTAGAGTGTACTCAATTAGTTGCTGAGTGCACAGGGAAATTTGTCCTAATGAAGAGTTTTCCACACTCTTCGCTCATACTGGGAATCAAACCCAGGACTTTTTGCATGTGAGGCAGACATGCTAATACGAGCGGACAGCCATGACTTTCGGAGGAGTTAAAAAATGGGTGATAAATTAGAGGAATTCAGGGAAATGCATTTTTTCTTCTTAATATTCCCTGCTGAAATAAGGGGGGTCTTATATGCCATCAGATAAAGTAAGTGCATATTCGGACTTTAGAAATTATGGTGAACAGAAGATCAAGTGGTGACAAACAGTAAATGACACTGCAACCATTTTTTTTGTTTTAATTAACAGATTTCATATTTCTAATGAGCCTTCAAAAATCAGTCTTGACAACAATTTTGAAACTTTAGTGCTGCAATTCACTTGATTCATATTTAAGTTCCATTCATTTCTGCTTTACTCACTTTCCAAAAAAAAAAAAAAAAAAAAAAAAAAAAAAAAATTATAAAGCACTGAGGTATTCTAGATTTCTAGATCCATATAAATAGCCCTATTCTGTCAGTAAGGCTTGCCTTAATTCCTGACCACCGACAATCCCTTTTTTCATGATTTTCAATTCATTTCTATAGTAAAATCATTAGCAATGCATTTCCATGATATATATAATAGTCCTATTCTGTCAGTAATGCTGGTCTTAGTTCCAGACCACTGACAATCCCTTTCATCCAACATATAACATACAGAGTACCAAAACTTGCTTAAACAAATTTTAGGTTAAAAAAAATAATCAAATCCACAGTACTCCGTCCACCTGGTCTTCACTCCTTGGGTATTATAATAGAAGTGACATTCCTTTAAAGTGGGAAGCTAATGTACCAATGGTGGCAACCCAAGATTAGCCATGATTGGTCAATAACCCAGCACTAAAGTGCTATGAAAAATCACTCCCAGTGCCATCTCCTTTGACTTGCTACAAACAGCTAATCATCAAGGGGGACACAACTCATTAACATAAATTAGTTAACAGTTACTATTCATTCAGGACCATAATCAACACTCACCAAGTTTTGTAAAAGTTTTTCTAACAGAAACGTTAAGCATTAATCAGTGATCAACTTCTAAAAAACTGCAGTAGCTTTGTGCTGGTGCAATACCGTAGCCGATGAGGACGGAGGCTCAGTATTGCTAAGAGCAGAGGCCTAGTATTTGTCCTGTGGCCTCGAAGAATTACCTTGCCTAGTCTCGGGGGATCAGTAAGCCCCGGAGCAACACCTTCCCATTGCACTAAAAGGAGAGGGTCGGGCTGACCCTGACACCTTCGCAACAATAGTTGCAGGGACTGGAGCAATTTTTTTAACTTCCTGTATGCGGGACCCCACATTAAACCAACCGTGTGTCACATCTTGCAGTGGGTAGATACAAACTTCTAAATTAACAGGTAGATCACCAATTTTGCAATTTACTGAAGGTCACGTAATAATAATAATTATACAATACACCTCTGACCCACTAATTAGGCACATCTCATATCTTTAAAGCATTAGGACTGTTTGAAACTCAAATTAAATATTGAATATGAATTGAATGGTTAAATGCAATACATTAACCCATTAACTGCGAATGATGGAAATTTCAGTCATTACAGGCTAACACAATAGAATTTCTGTTTTATTGTGATTGATAGCAACTCAGTTCTATCTGTGAGGGCTTTTATCTTGCAATGGATAACTATTACACATGCCACCTTAGTGGGTTGATATAAATGATACAGTTTGTTAAAATAAATGAAACCGATACAGGTATATTAAACAAATACAGTACTGTACTTACAAAGGATTTTGAAGTACTACCACAATACCCAAAGTGACAAATTGAACGATTTTTTCTTGCACTATACAATCAGAAAGGTCTCGATGAGGAGGACCGTCAGGATTACTGGTTGTTTCACAATTGACAGTTGCATCATAGTCTTGGTGTTTAAGGGTTAACATCCTGGTTACTTGAAGTTGAAGGATTTGTAGATGCTGGACTACAGCTTTGAACTCATTATTCTTGGTTATCTTCTTAAACATTATCAACACAAAGTGGTTTCATATCCTTTGACATTAGTGAGAGACACAAAAAAAATTAAGTGCCGACTCTAGAAGATGGGTTGTGTACAAGTATAAATATTATACAGGAGTCTCTTGATATAGCACGGTTGGCGATATAAGGTGATTGATTGGTGGACCCCAAGATCTTTACAAATATGTACTATCACCCAAAAAACTGAATTTCTCCAATTTGCAATCAATGAACATAATTTCATGGTGCTTTACACATAATTTCTTGTTTGGCACTCATAATTGACTTTTGATTATACGTGGTTCAGTTATACAACACCTGCATTATAAAAGGGGGACTACTGTATTATATTCATTATATCTGTTTTGCCTGCTTAATTCCTATTTATGCTTTTAATATTTGCCATGTCACTATATATGTAATAATTAGAGTGAATAAGTTGTAATTTATATTTAATAAATCCTACACGTGATGTTACAGCAAACTAGTAATCACAAGTCTAAAAAAGGATCACAAAGCCATCTTTTTTAGACTAATATCTATAGAAGCGCATCACATGGAATTAGTAAAATACCAATTTAACTCTTTCAAGACTAACCATGAGTGCTTAATGCCCTCACTGAATCACAGAATTAGCAGATCACTTCACTTTCATGTCTTTCCTGTTCAGTCAAGTAATGCAAACTAATTTCTTCACGGGTTTCATTCTATGATGACATCATTGTCTGCGGTTGTAAAAGCCAGGGAAATATCCTTTACTTTATTTAAGGGTCAAGATGTTGAAAATGGCCTAAACTGCTGTAACATATACACCAGAAGGCATACACCAATACACAAGGCGGAACTACATTCATAAAAATGTTAATTTTAAAACTTAAGGTTTTTTTTTTAAAATTTGTAAGTTTTAGAATATTTATAATGTCTAGAACACTGAAAATATTTTTTAATATTTTTCATAGTTTATTGTCTTTACCTTATTTTTTGATAATGCTGTCAAAACATTTCAACTTATTTCAGAAATATGAAATCTGATACCAAAAAAACTGATTCAAGGGAGAGAATAAATTTTAAATCCAAAAATTTCACTTTTCTTCATTTTCCAACGTCCGAACAAATTTAAGAAGGCTAATGGTGTAGGGCTTAAAATAGTGAGGGAGCGCAGGGCTGCCTGTTGTAGCGTGTGTAACAAGCATCTACAAAGGTACCTTGATTCAATCTATATTGCTACAATGCAGAGTTTCAGCTAATTTGAGGGTATGAACAAAAAGCAAGAATTTTAGTAGTACATAGATAGCGAGGGAACTGTTCTCCCACCCAAACAAGGAAACGCTGTTCCCATGAGTTCCCACAGAACTACACCACTGATTGGAGGGAGGGGTTTCTTTTAGAGATTCCTTAAGATTATTGAGCAGACCCTTGTCGTGCCATGGCTTAGGCAAGACATTCAGTACACACCTGATTAGTATCAGACGTTCTAATAAGGTGAGTTGTTTCAGTATCAATATGATCAAACTCCTCAGGAATTATCCATTCCTTCACCTCGTCTCTGTCCAAGTGGCCATCGTGATTTTTGTCCCGAAAATTGTGGAACTGCTCCTTTTCTTCGTTGACCCAATCAGGATCTTCTTCGTCGTCGTCATCATCGTCATCATTTCCATAAATATCGGCTAAGGGACGCAAAATCAGTTGAATAGTTAATGCGATACCAGCATGCAACAAATGCTTTTCTCCAGCATCAATGGGAGACTCGGTGGAGGGAAAGAAAAACATGATAAAGGCTCAGAGATGAGGGAGGGGAAAGATGGGAGTGGGTTCACCGAGGGTAGAGAATGCTTGGCAAAACAGAAGAACTTTAGAATCTACTCGTGCGAAAAACTGGTTGGCTTCAAAGGATATCGTCTATAATTTTGAGAAGAGTCATTAACAGTCAACAAGTTTTTCAGACAAACTCATTCTAGGTAATTTTGTTGTTCCCACGTTTCAGCCGATGCATTCTACTGTCTTCTTCAGGTGTACTATCCTTATGTAAAGTGAGGGACGCTTTTCACTGAGTGCCAAATAACATTTTTTTTTTAATTCCGTACTAAGCTGGCACGGCAATGACTGTTTGAATTTTAGTAAAAAAACAATTTTTTATTTTTTAAAAAATTTATTTAATCAAGTATTGTAAACCATTTTTATTAATTTTTGACTACTATTTACATTCATCCTAATTTTTAGTTTGTTTAATCATAATTTCAGTAAGGCCAACACATTTATTTAGACGAAGGATTGTAAAACATTTTTATTAATTTTTTTAGCTATTTACCTTCATCTTAACTTTTAGTTGTTTTTTTAAATTACAATTCAACTTGGTTTTAGTAAAAAAGCTATTATTATTCGTTTATTGTAAACCATTTTATACATTGTGATTTTTAAAAAAACTACTAAAAATTAAGATGAGGGTAAATTAAATAGTAGTCAAAAAAATAATAAAAATGGTTTACAATACCTGATTTAATAAAATAAAATTTAAAAAATCGTTTTTTACTAAAACTCAAAAAGTCATTGCCGTGCCAGTTTAGTACGAAAGTAAAAAAAAAGTTAGCTTCTTTAGCAGTGATCGGCCAAAACAGTTAAGTCATCCTACTTTGCCAAATTTTCTTTTCTTTTCATAATCAGCAACAATTGTAACATAGATTGCAGATGTTTTGAACTGCCTTCTTTATTAGACAGGGACCAGTTTGGAATTTAACTATGGCTTTCACTGTTCAACACAGACACTGCATGCCTAACAGAGAAAGGAGTTAAAAACATCTATGCTACAATCGTTGCTGATAAATTTTTAAATATCTGTTCGCTACTACCATAAAAAAAAGGGGGTCCCTCTCTTTAGATACGGATAGTACACCTGAAGAAGGCCGTAGAATGGGCTGGATGAAATGTGGAAACAACAAAAATAATGAGTTTAATTGTCTGAAAAACTTTGAATGCTAGGCTGCAATACAAGAAGAAGATTAATATTTATCCCTTGCAAGATAAAAGCGCCTGTCCATTGCAAGTCATCAATTGCAAGATAAAAGTCCTGATCAATCACATTAAAACGCTAAAAGTTAACCATAGAACTGCAATGACTGAAATTTCCGTCATTCGCA